>AWOL01S0107834.1:0-10024 GCA_000715115.1 Nicotiana otophora
ATTGTATGAAGGCATTCGAATTGCTCAAGTTCAAATTGACTACTACTCCTATTATCACCACATCGGATTAGAGCTTGCCTTTTGAGCTCATGTGTGACGCAAGTGATATGGCGGTCGGAGCAGTTTTAGGCCAACATATCAACAAAATCTTCCACGCTATGATGCCCAAGTCAACTACACAGTGACCGAAAACGAGCTTCTTATTATTGTCTTTGCTATGGAGAAGTTCCACCCATATTTGATGGGTACAAAGGTGATTGTACACATCGACCATGCGGCGCTTCGATATTTGATGAGCAAGAAAGATTATAAAGCAAGATTAATGCGGTGGGTGCTTCTATTGCAAGAGTTTGATCTAGATATTCAAGACCGTAAGGGTAGTGAAAACAAAGTGGTAGACCACTTGTATCGTTTGGAGGAGGAGGGGAGGCCACATGACGGCCTTGAGATAAATGATTCCTTCCCCGACGAGCAACTTCTAGCCATTTCAATGACTGGAATGCCATGGTTCACCGACTCAGCCAATTATCTTGCGAGTGGTATTATACCGAATGAGTTCTATTCAAACCAAAGGAAGAAGCTCAAACATGATTGCCTTGACTATTATTAGAATGAGCCGTATCTCTTCCGGATTTATACCGATGGTGCGATTCGACGATGTGTGCTGGAGGAGGAACAAAGGGAAATTCTTGAGGCTTGCCACTATTCACCATATGGTGGTCACCATGGTGGAGCTAGAACGACAACAAAAGTGTTGAGTTGTGGATTCTATTGGCCTACTCTTTACAAGGACGCTAGCGATCTAGTCAAGCATTGTGATGAATGTCAAAGGGCCGGTGGGATTTCTAAGAAGAATAAGATGCCCCTCACCACCATCTTGGAGATTGACATTTTTAATGTGGGGGGCATTGATTTTATGGGTCTGTTCGTGAGCTCTTGTGGGAACACTTATATATTGGTAGCTATGGATTATGTGTCAAAGTGGGTTGAAGCCGTGGCTTTACCCAACAATGAAGCTCGAAGTATGGTGGCATTTTTGAAAAAGAACATCTTCACGAGATTTGGTACTCCAAGGGCCATTATTAGTGATGGGCGATCAAACTTTCGTAATAAAGCTTTTGATACCTTACTCACAAAGTATGGTGTCACTCACAAAGTGTTGACTCTCTATCATCCTCAAGCAAGTGGGCAAGTCGAAGTCTCCAACCGAGAGATCAAGAGTATTTTGTCAAAGACTGTGAATGCCAACCTGACGGATTGGTCAAAGAAGATTGATGATGCTCTTTGGGCTTATAAGACAGCTTACAAAACACCGATTGGTATGTCTTCGTATCGGTTAGTGTTCGGGAAAGCTTGTCACCTACCGGTGGAATTTGAGCACAAGGCTATGTGGGCATTGAAGAAGTTTAATCTTGAATGGGATGTCGCCACCAACTTAAAGGTGGCACAATTGAATGAGCTTGATGAATTCCGGTACCATGCATATTCAAGTTCGTCCTTATACAAGGACAAGATGAAGTACCTCCATGACAAGTACACCCGAAACAAGGAGTTTAAAGAAGGTGATCTTGTGTTATTGTTTAATTCCCGGTTATAGATGTTTCTGGGCAAGTTCAAGTCTAAATGGAGTGGCCCATTTGAAGTGGTAAATATAACCCCCTATGGTGTTTTGGACTTGAAGAATAAAAATAATGAGGTGTTTAGAGTCAATAGGCATGGGGTAAAATACTATCTTGGCAAGGTTGATGATGACCACATCGTGGTGGTTCTTCATTTCAAATGATTGGTAATCTGCGTCGTGCCGCGATGTTAAATCAGACACTTCTTGGGAGGCAACCTATGTGTTTTTTTCTTTTTCTTTTTCATTAGATAGGATTTGTTTTGTGATGACTTATTTTAAAGTGTATGCGGGAATGGATGTGCACTGCAGGGACTGTGTCATAATTGGCTAAGTGTTGAAAAAAGTGCGGTCCGCACAATTCTAAAGGTAGCAGCAGAAATCACTCTGCGACCGCATAATTCTGTGTGCGGTCGCACAACCGGAAGACCAAAATTGCAAGTTCTCTGAAGTTGGCCTGTCAAAATTCATAGCCAATCTGCGGTCGCGCACATAATTGTGTGGTCCGCACAAATTCTGCAGTCGCACTCACTTTTGTGCAGACCGTAGAGTTGCATCAAGGTCCAGGTAAAGAGTGCGGTCCGCACTCAAAATTGTACGGACGCACTCACCTTAGGTTTGGGGTGACTTGGTCAACCTATAAATAAAACCTCAATGCACTATTCACAGTTTACAAACTCTGAGTTCTTAAACCATATGCAAACACAGTGCAGGTTCAATTAGTTCACAATCTTCCTTCATTTCATCAGTGCAGATTCTTACCTGCATCCTTTATAACTGGTATGTTCATTACTTCTTTAGATTTTTCAATTTCTTGTAGTTTTTGTTCTTTTGTGGTAGAATTATTTTTAGACCTAAAATGTCAATTGTTAGTCATCTGTGTTGAAAATCATGCGGGTAATATCATATATGTTCATTGGGGCCTGGGTAGATCATTAATCATGTTTAATTGCAAATACCATGTCTAAATTGTGCAAACTTACAGAACACAGAGTCAGTGTTGCGTAATTTCAAATTGTGCGGCAGCACACAAATTTGTGCGGTCCGCATATCTTAAACTTAGGGCTAAAATATTGCATGAAAAGTGCGGACCACACTCAAAATTGAGCGGTCCGCAGAAAAATTGTGTGGCCGCAAAAAAATATGTGCGACCGCACTTTGGAACTTCAGAGAACCAGTGTTCTGGAATTAGGATTGTGCGGCTGTACTCAAAATTATGCAGTCCGCACATGGCAGTCTGCGGCCACACTCAAAATTGTGTGGTCCGCACTGCTTCTTCTACAGTCTGTTTTCCTGCAACTGTTATGCATTTGTGTACATTGTTTTGAGCTCTAACTGACTTATGTACCTCATATTGCAGACAATGGTTCGTTCACGAGATAGAGGAGATACATCTAAAGGGAGAGGTGAACCCTCCCGAGTCCGGGGCAAAGGCACTCAACCTTTGGGGTGCAAAAGAAAACTTTGACAAAAAAGCAAACCCCGGGGAGAGGCAGGGCCACAAATCCTTCTGAATCAAGCTCATATATCCCGTCTAGGGAAGCCTCCGAAGGTCACTCAATGGGAGAACAGCCTGAGGCCCAGTCCCAACCATCACACTTACCAGGAAAATACCAACTCCGGGACGAACCCTCCACCTCAGCAAGTTCTTCTGAGGGTTCCGATACCGGTAGCCAGGGTTCAGATCCCTCCTCTACACCTACTCCTTCGGCAATAGTGGTAATAGATGATGATGATGATAATGATATCCCGGATGATGGTAGAGGAGGTGACACTCGAGTGGGCGGCCTAGAGAGGTCGAAGAATAAGGAAGCATGAGAGGATTGGTTTGTGAGTTTGAAGGCCTTCTCAAGGTTCAGAGAGTGGTGGCCCCAGAGATCTCTCACACTTGAGCGACAGTTATTAATTAAGGATTTGGATAGTCATAATCCAAATGTCCTTAGACAATTTCGGGAGCGCTAGGGGTGAATGTGGTTCACCCAGAGTGTCAAGGATGCCAATGAGTACTTGGTACGAGAATTCTATGCCACTGTGGCACACATCAAGAAGGGTACCAAAGTTACCAAAGTGTGAAATTTGAAAGTTAGATTCGATTAGTGCACTCTGAACCAGTACTTGGGATTCGAGGAGTTAGAACCAGTCTAGTACTTGGAAAAGATCTCTAAGGGTGATGTAGTTTGCCCTTGGCTAGCAGAGATATTGGCAGCTCCAGGACCACCACCATCGTGGATCACAGCGGGGGTTCCCATTGCTCGGGCCATCCTCAATTTTGAAGCAAAATGGTGGAAAACTTTTGTGCAGCCGCTTAGACCCGAGCTGGAATGAAAACAATCTTCCCCTCCCCCGAGCAGTTTTGGTGGCATACATCATGGCCGGGTACCCAATAAATGTGGGTGCCATCATGTCGGCCAATATGTCGTTGGTGGTCCATAGAGGTGAAAGTTCCTATCCATATCCCAACACACTCACAGCATACCTTACAGATGCAAATGTGGAGCTGGGGAGTTTTGATCAAAAGGTGCCGACTAAACGGCCCTTCTCATGGTACTCCTTGCAAGGTCCAGGAAACCCAAAGTTCAAAGGTAAGGCAACTACCACCGGTGGCCAGTCTAATGAGCCAATGATGGTGGTTATAGATTCAGCTACTGAGCCTTCTACAGCTACCATGCCTTCCACAACAGCCGGTCCTTCCACTGAGACAACTAGCATGCCCCCACCTCCACCTTCTAGACCATCTACATCAATGCCAGTGCCTGCCTCTTCCACATATCCACTCACTGCGCTGCGAGTCTCCCAGACATTAATGAGTCTCAACAACTGGATGCAGACAACTACTTCAAAGTTGTCTGACATATCCAGTGCTATTGCAGCACAATCCTCTACCCCAGCAGCACCTCAGGTACCTCCGTCAGTGGAGGAAACTTTGAAGAAGATCCTAGAAAATCAGAAGACTATCATGGATACAATGGTGGAGCACGAGAGAGCTATTAAGGAGTTGGGCAAACAAGTGAAGAAGATGCGGAAATCTCAAGCATTAAAGAAATCAGTGGAAAGATTGAGCACCGAGGTGGCCAAGCTTGCATCAGCTGGGGATATTCCCCTTGACCTTCTGATAGAGACAGCACCAGCAGCACCAACAGTTATACCAGTACCTGAGGCATCAGAGACAGCAACTGGCCAGTTTGAGGAGTCGGACCCTGCTTCCCACACTGCTGAGGAGATGCTCCAGATGTTCAGCCACCCAATTATTCCCCGACCGGAGGATGATGAAATCTAGTTGGAGGATCCAGAGGGTGCTGATGATGTCATGCATACTAATACCTCATAGGGAGTTCTCTTCACTCTCTATCCTTATTTATTTGTTAAGCATTGAGGACAATGCTTATTTTTTTTCCAGGGGGTGGTCTATTTTGGATAGTTTATTATGACATTAACATTGGCCTGTAATAACTTTAATATTCTTTTTATTTTATCCTTATTCTCTCTTTCGTTATGTATATATTCCTCCCTTTCTCTTGATGTATATATTCATTTCCCCTCGGTTTGTATATTCATTTGTCTTACTTTCAGTAGTTTATTTTATAGCTTATGTAGTTTGTTTTTCTTAGTAGTATAGCTTCTTATTTACTTTAATAGCTTCTTTTTGATTTGGTATCTTCTTGTTATGTTTAAGTAAGAAATAAGCCTTTAGTTTTCTTAATACCACGGTTCTTTCCAAAGGTAGGTTTTGTGTGAACCGGGTGGCTCTTCCCAACGATGGATGGCATGTCAACCTTCTTAAGGGATTGAGTCTATTTTTTTATGTTTAGGTAAAAATAGTAGTAATGAATAAAAGGGTATAAAGTATGCTTCACTTGGTACCAACACATTTACCTACGGCCTTATGGTTAAAGGCATGTTGTTTGGCAGAAAATAGCTCTAGTTGTGACCTTTTGACTTTTTTGTTGACTTAAGCATTCATCGAGTGGTTCAGTCGAGCCATTTGTGATTTTCAATCTTAAATAGGATTGTTGTGGGCCCTCTACTCAGTTCTCTTTAGCAATCCAGCAGCATGAGAGGTGATATATTTAGTTTCAAGTCCAAAGTACTCATGCTAATAGTCTAGAACTTGCCCCGAATATTTTTCTAGGCGAAATTCTAAGTTTGGCTTGGCTTGAGAAATGATTGTAGGCTATCCTTAATCCAATTTGAAATCTTCCATAGCCTTCCAATGTGATATACCTAGTCAACCCATTTGAGCCTAAGCCTTTTTTCATTTAATAACCACGTTACAAGCATGTACCCGTTTGCAATGACCCTCTCTTGGCACTCGATATTTCTTTGGCATTCTTGAGAAACAATTGACTAAAATATAAGTTTTGGGGAGAGACGAGGAGTTTAAAAGTGATATAAAGGTTCAAATAAGAGGAAAGAAATGAAGAAAAGGGAAGGCAAAGAAAAGAAAGAAAGAACAAAAATGAAAAATACCAAAAACAAAGTGAATAAAGTAAAGAGTTGAAGGGACTCAAAGAAAATCATGGATGAAAGGCATGGAGTAAACAAAGAAGAAGAAAATGAATATCATGACTAAGAAAGAGTGACATTAAGTCTCTCTAGTTCCCCCGAAGAAAAAGAAAATGACTCAAAAAGTCAACAAAGTATGAGCCAAAAATAGAAAATGGAGTGCTTAAGGAAAGATGATATTCCAACAAATCCTACCTTAGTCCAAAAGCCTTCATTACATCCCGAAAAAGCCCTACATGATTTCAAGTCGAGTGAACTTACATTAGTGGTGATTTACATGTGGGGCAAACATATGGTACTTAGAGCCATACCTGTGACATTCTTTTGAGAGAGATGAGCGAACTTTTCACAATCCTTGAATTGAATGTTACATTCTAAAGTGAGATATGCTAACGGAGTGTAGAGGAGGAGGAGTTTGGGATCTACAATGATCTACATGAAAAAGCGAGCTTCCTTGATGAATAAAGTCAACTCTTGATGCTCTAGTGTCACATGAGAACTATTGTACTTAAAAAGTCAAATCATTGCATTGTTGATAATTCATAAGTGTTGTGGGTAATTATTGGTCCAAATTGATGTGTGTTTGATTCACCTTAGGCCAGCTGAAATAGCTCTTTTCTTGTGGAGTTGGGAATTACCTTATTTGCTTGAGGACAAGCAAAAGCTTAAGTTTGGGGGAGTTGATAAGTAGGGATTTTGACTATTTATTTGCACTCTTTTACTTTCGTTTTAGCTCAGAATTGCTTAAAGGTATTCCCGAAAACTAATGAAATGTGCTTTCTTGCAGGAGTGTTGGAATATAAGTGAAAGAGATGAAAATCAACTCAAGAAGGAGTAATTTTGGACAAGGACCAAACAAAGCTAAAAAAGCAAAATGCGGACCGCACAATATTGAGTGAGGTCGCAGAACATGAAGAAGCCTCTAACAAATTTTCTATGCAAAGTGCGGACCGCACAATTATTGTGCGGCCGCAGAAGATGAGGTTCAGAGAGATGGATTCTGGGGTCATGAAGAAGTGCGGACCGCACCATTATTGTGCGTCCACAGAATCAAAAGTGCGGCCGTACTCAGAAATGTGTGGTCCGCAGAAGTCTTGCATGTCAAAGCTAAAATTCGAGAGTGCGGTCGCACTCAGAAATGTGCGGACCGCAGAATTTGAAGAAGTGCGGCCGCAACCCAAAATTGTACTGTCGTAGAAGTCCATCCTGTCAATCTAATATCAAAGTGCGGACTGCACACATAATTGTGTGGCCGCAGAATCTCCGTAGGGGCAATTTTGTCTGATAATTTCAGCTGGGTATAAATAGCTTTTTTTGTCAAATTTAGGTTAAGGAGAGAAAACCTAAGAATAGATAGCCGTTTTTCTTTACTGTTCTGGGTAATTTTGTAATAGTTTATCATTTTAACATTAGATTTTCTTCCCTTAATCATCTATTATGAGTTTTATCTTAGTTTCTTCTTTAATTGCTTCATTTTTTATGAGTAGCTAAACCCTTAGCTAGGGTTGTGACCCAACCCTAGTATGGGTACTTAATGGGTGATTGATTTAGGGCTTATTTATGATTGGATATATGATATTTAGCCTAGTTCTTGCTTAAATGTGAGAATTGATGGTTGCAAACATTGATTCATGCCTAATTGACTTAGTCTCTACTTAAGAAAGAGAGACTAAGTCTAGGAAAACTTGGCTAACAAGAAATTAGGGTGAACTCAAGAAATTGATAGCCCTAATTAAAGGGTCGAATCTAGAGATAGTAAGACCCGACTTGAGCATCTATCACTTGTTTTGTGAAATACCCATTTGGACTTGAGAAAGTCAAATTGGGCAAAAACACTCAAACTACTGAGAGGTATAGAGTGAGTAATCGCGTGTGATTGCTATATTATATCCCGACCAACCAAATATGCCCTAAACCTCTCAATTCGTTAGGTAACCAACTAGGTAAAAGTTACAACCCTAGATCTTTTATAACCTGAAAAACAACAATACCAAAAATATTATCTCTTAGCTTTACAATTACATCATTAGCATAAGATTTAGGAATAGAAAAGAAACAACCGAATATGCGGAAGTACAATCTTGGGCACGTTATATACTTAGACTAGGTATATACCTAATCTAACATAAAGCTCTCTGTGGAATCGACCCCGACTCTTGTTGGGTATTTATAATTGCATCGACCGCCTCACAATCCTAATTAGTGGTGTGAGTTTGTGCGACATTAGGGATCAGCATTTGGCTAAGTGAGAGAAAACTACTGCTCGCCTCTCAGACTTGGAGGCTAAAACTGCTGGGGCCATTGTATCGGAGACTCATTTGCAGCAAAGAGAGCAAGAAGTGGAAACCCTTAGCCAAGAGATTGGCCCGCTGAGGGTTAAATTTGATGAATCTAGGGCCAAATGGGCTGAAGTACATAGTGTTTTTCTTGCTGCAACCGACCGCGAGGCTGCCTCCGCTGAAAGATTGACCAACTTAGAGGCAGCCTTGAACTCCAAAACTGAAGAGCTTACTGCTGCGGGGGTGAAACAAGCCCAGTTGGAGGAGAAGTATAGGAAAACTATCGAGCATAATAGGCTATTTAGTTCAACTGTCCGTGACCTTGATGTTAGCCTCAGATCCGTTAGATTCGCTCGGGAAAACCTTTCTGCCAAGGTAACCCAACTCAAGGAAGAACTTAAGCACCGAGCGGCTTCCCTCGTTGTTAAGAAAACTTACATTATGTACAACATGAGGAGGAAAAACTTGGAAGAGGCCAAAGTTGGTATCATTGATTTTGATGCTGAAATTGATAAGGCCCGTGATCTTGAGTTAGCTACTAAAAGTGGTCTCCCGGCAGAGCCTGATACTTCCGGTTCCAGTTCTAAAACTTTGGGAACTGGAGAAGAAACGGAAGACGAAGATGTTGAAGGCCAAACTGAAGAGGGACAAAATATTGAGCTATCCGCGGATCTACCCACTTCTCTCGGGGGCGCAAATACTTCTCTTCCTCCGGGCTCCGGAGATGCAGCAATTTAGCTTTTTTTTTCTTTTTCCAACTTTTTGTATTTGTGCCATTTTGGCACGTTATTGTAAATAAAGACATCCTTTTGCTCAAGTATTGTTTAAGTCTTTCTTTCGCAAGTTTTAATCTTTGCATTCTCTTCTTCTTTTTGCTTAAGAGTTTTGCGCAAGGCTTACTGTTTGCGTCTTGTTATGTGAAGCCTTGGGTGTAGTTTCCCCGAAAACATTTGGATTTCGGGCACAAATCCTTCCGAAATCAACCCTTATCGTGAGGGTTTTTATAAGAGAGGTCCCTCTTATGTTTATGGTGCTCTTAAAGAGGATGTTTCCTGTTCATTACGGTACTAGCATTTGAAGCATTTGTTTAACTTTCAAATGATAAAATTAACTCATCGATCTGACAAGAAGCAAGATGAAAAATAAAAGGACTTTATTTTATTCCTTCCGTTTTCAAAAAGTACATAAGCATTCGTTATGTTAAAGAGAAATTATCATTTCTTGTGGCTAATTTGTACAACTTATTTTTACGGGGTTGGTCGCGCAGTCCCCGGTCCCGATAACATAATTATGTTCCCAGTTTTCGTGCTCTGGTTGACGTGGCAGTGGTGGGAATTTTGCTATCGAGCCAAAAATTATCTAACCGCCCCGGAATGGTTCTTCGCTTGTGTGCCCTTTTATTAAAGGTCTTATTGATGCCGTTGAAACTTTCTTCATAGTATGATTTACGTTGCTGCCTCATTAAAAATCTTGCCAGAAAAACCCAATTAGGACAAAAATTGGACGAAGGGAAAAAGAGTGCATCACATACTTTCAGTACAAACGATGTTTGTCAGCAATAATATCTCTTGATGTGTGCCACATTCCAATTGCTTGGCAACTTTTCTCCATTATGATTTTCTAA
>AWOL01S0107841.1:0-22013 GCA_000715115.1 Nicotiana otophora
ATTGTGGTATGTGAAAGCCGTATACGCAAGGTGACGAGTGTGTTCGCGGGCTAAATATAGTAATTGACCGGTTTTAGCTATGTAGATCCCTTTCATGCCTTTAATTGATTTGCCATCATATGTTATATTCATCATCATTAGTCTATCTTTACATGCTTTACTTAACATCGTAAATACGTGTCTTATCTCTTACTTACCAATTGTATTTACATGTTTAGCTGAAGTTATTGTTCTCTCTATTCCTTTTTCATTATTTGACCGTTTAGTCCCTTACTTGAAGTCGTTATTTCTTGGAATATCTTATTGTTGAATTTGGTATTGAGTTATAAAGGTCGTGATTCATATTGAGGCAAGGTTGTAAATTGTTGAAATACTGTTCTTGTGAGCCATTTATTCTCGGATGTTATTGTTGAGACTCTTGTACATATTGTGGGTGAACCATGGGCTATATATTGTGAAAATACTATTTTTGTTGACTTCTTTGGCAAGTTGTGATATTGGACACTTGAGGTGCGATTTGTGATATGTTATGATATTGATACATATGCGGTGGTATAAGGCTTGGGGTTGAAATGTATGTGATGAGATAAGGTGGGCTTGATACGCGTGTTGCTAGTAAGGGAACTACTTGAAGCCACGTGGTGTGATAAGGTGGGCTAAAACGCGGGAAGCTATTTCGGAAAAAACAAATTCAAAACTAAATACAAGGCTCCCGCGGTGATATAAGGAAAGATTGTGATTTGTTTTGTGATATGAGACTACGAGACGGTACCTTGATAGTGATTCTTGTTGATACTTTTCTATACATCACTTATATTTTGATTGCTTTGTTTCCTTGGCATATTAGTCCTTGTTTTCTTTTGTGATGCCTTAATTGCTTTTGTTTAGTTTAGCTATTCTTGCTATACTTCTTCATTGTTTCATTTCCATTGTTTATCATTATCACATTGTCATATACCTATTCAGTTTTTCTTACTCATTCCAGTAGGGTCTTGGCCTGATCTCGTCACTACTCTACCGAGGTTAGGTTTGGCACTTACTGGGTACCATTGTGGTATACTCATGCAACGCTTCTGAAAATATTTTATGCAGATCTAGGTACCTCTTACCAGCCCAAGCACCAGTGAGTTGAGTTCGGATTTGGAGACTTCAAGGTATACCTGCAGGTGTCCGCAGACTTCGGAGTTACCCTCTATCTAGTTCTATTTCATTTCCCTTTTTATAGATACTGTTGTATAGAGATATTCAATATACTCTTGTAGAGCTTGTGACTTGGTATCACCGGTTTTTGGGAGGTTGTTATGTTGAGTTGCAGAATCCTTTTATTGAAAGCTCTTGTTTAATTTGAAGGTTTTATCATCATCTCAGTTACATTCTACATGTATGTTAGGCTTACCTGGTCTTAGAGACTAGGTACCATCACGACATCCTACGGAGGAAAATTGAGGTCGTGACATATTATTATGGCACGGTGAGATATTTTTGTGTGATTACTGTGATTATCGCACTATGGTCCATATGACTGATTTCCAAGATATTGATGATTGATTATAGGTTTATGATGCATGGGCGCATGGATTTGGATCTATTTTTCCGAAGCTATGTCATTACTCATGTTACATTGGACCGTGTGTGCACAATATTATTTGACACCGTGAAAATATCAGGCATAGAGGAGGGTTAGACATAATACTTACAGAGTACACATTTTCTTTCGTACACTTCTATATATTTTTATATCCTGGCATTGGTCTTAGCTACATTCAAGAGGGAGCCTAGGACCGCGATTTGGAGACTTCCCGGTGAGTTGTTATTCTTGGATTCACAACTTATGAAGTTCCATTCTATCTTATGTTACTGTCTCTTGCTCCGGACTGTATTTCTAAACTTTGAGATTACTATGCATTTTCTTATTAGCTCATGACTTGTACTACCGATTTTGGAGATTGATATATTATTTTCGTATTTTGATGCTGATTTCAGACTTATTTACAAATTTATCTATATTAAGGCAGTTGTACATCTTTTACGTTGTGTCTTATGATTTTTTGTGTATATTTGTTCATCTACCAGGTTGGGTTAGGTGTCATTACAATTTTCGTAAAATTTTGGGCTGTGACACAAAACTTTGGTTAGAAATTGCATTATTTTGATACTACTTTTTCGAGTTTTGATTTACGAAAAGTGCAAAACAATTCGAACAGTTTTCAGTTTGGTTCTTTTCGGTTTACTATTCTTTCAGATTGGCTTTAAGGATTAACAGAGGCAGCATGACAAATGATGATCACGCTGGCGGTGTATGGAATGGCATCAGTAAGTACAAATTAGATCAAGATCATAAATTTGTTGAGATTTATGCATTTATGCAAAAAGAAATAATTTACAAGATAACAAAAGGTGATGCTTCTTTTTTACAAAAATTATCTAATTAAAGAATAAACTTTTATTTGCATTTAATCTATACATCAATCCAATAAATATATAAATACATGAACTGATGAAAGAAAGATACTACTTAAATTAATATGTTCCAAACAAACAAACAACTTTAATGATTTATTATTTCATTAAGATTAGGGATGTACATCTGTAAAGAAATATTCAGCCCAATATAATTTCTATTAACGAGAGCTTTCCATTATATAATAGACAATAGTACAGACGCAAGTCACTAGGGATAACAAGTACAAGAAGGATTCTTGCATGTGTGTGGGAGCATATTGGACCACAATATCTCCTTGGGCAACTTTATCACGAACAAACTGAAAGTCAACCGCAATAGAATTTGAGCGATCGTGAAAAATAGGATTACGAGTCGTATATGTGGAACTGATGTTGTCACACAATACACGAATAGGCTCACGAAGGAAGACACCAAGCTCACAAAGATTGACGGATCCAACATGTCACGACCCCAATTCTCTACATGAGAATATCGTGATGGCACCTACTTTTTAAGACTAGGTAAGCCTAACATGCATGCAGGAATAACGGAAATAATAATAGAACTTCAAATTTAAACCATCTAGCTATCATAATAGAACTCAACAATACCACTAACAATAACTCCCAAAAATTTTTAAGACTAAGTCATAAGCTCTACACGAATACACTGTAAAATCCCTAATACATCAATGTATAAACAAAGAGTAAGCAGTAGAAAAACAAGGACAGAGGGTGATCTGAGGCCTGCGAACACCGGGCAGGTATAGCTTGAAGTTTTCGAGCTGAATGCTCTACTCGTTGGTGCCTAGCCTGGTTCGAGGTACCTAGATCTACATAAAAATATACAGAAGAGTAGTATGAGTACACCATAACGGTACCCAATAAGTATCAAGTCTAACCTCATTTGAGCGACGAGGCCGGGTCAAGGCACCTGTTAGGATAAGAAAAAAAAACTGAAAAAGTATAATACAGTCTAATTATGGAAACGAGAAAAAAGAGGCGATAAAGAAATGCAACAAGATAAACTAAAACTGAATTTAAAGCAATAAAGGTAACAAAGAAGGAACACATAACAAGAACATCAAAAAATAATACAGACAAACACAAGTGAAGTAAATGAGAGATAACAATAAGAATCACAACTGAGGCACCGCCTCATAATCTCATTTCACAGTCACAATCACAATCTTTCCTTATATCACCATGGAAGCCTTACATATAGTTTTGAATTTTGTTTTCCTGAAATAGCTACCCGCGTTTTAGCCCACCTTATCACACCGCATGGATTCAAGTAGTTCCCTTACTAGTAACACCCGTATCAAGATACCTTATCTCACCGCATGTGTATCAACCACAAGCCTTGCTTCGATCTCTTCGACTGAACCTAAAGGAGACTTCGATCATTCAACTTTAGCTTCTGAAGGAGGAATCATGTCACTTGAAATTTCGGAAAGTGAATCCCGGCATGCGTATCAATATCATAACATAATCACAACTCGCACCACAAGTGCTCATATGCCACAACTTGCTAAAAGAACCAACAGTGACAATATTTTCACAACAAATAGCCTATGGCTCAACCACAATATGTACACGAATCTCAACAATAACAACATAAAAGTGAATATCTCAACAAGAAAGATATCTCAACAATTAACAATTTCACTTCAATGTGATAACGGCTTTCTCAACTTCAACACCAATAACTCAACAATAAGATATTTCATGAATTAACAACGTCAATTACAAGTAATTCAACAATTTAAAGATGTAACAAAATACAAGGAAGGCAATAACTTCAACTAAAGCATATGTGAGCAAATTAGCAAGTAAGAGATGAAACAAGTGTTAACAATGCCAAATAAAGCATGTAAGGGTAGATTAGCGCATGAAAGGGTGGATTAACAATGAAGGATATAACATGTTAAGACAATTTAATTAAAAGCATGATAATAGTCTAAATAGCCTAAACCGGTCAAATACCAAATATAGAATGTGTACCCACTCGTCACCTTGCGTACACAGCTTCCTAAGGGGTAGTTCCCCCACACAAAGTTAGGCAAGATACTTACATAAAAACTACATGACCTAAAAACGCCACCGAATCAAGCCAGAATTCATACTTTGAGAACTTTGCAAAAAATATCTTTTCTCCCAACTGCGGGAATACACCAACATGTCGTCAATAAACACAATGATATATGAATCAAGATATGGCTAGGATAAACTATTCATCAGGTGCATAAATATTGTTGGGACATTGGTCAGCACAAATGACATCACAAGGAACTCATAGTGACCATACCGATTCCTAAAGGCAGTCTTCAGGATATCCAAATCCTGAATCTTCAGTTGATGATACCCTGACCGCCAATCAATCTTTTAGAACACTCTGACATGCTTTAGCTGATCAAATAAGTCATCAATGCGCGGCAATGGGTACCTGTTCTTCACTATAATATTGTTCAACTGCCGATAATCAATACACATGCACATAGAACCATCATTCTTCTTCACAAACAGAATTGTGGCACCACAAGGTGACATACTAGGCTTAATGAAACCCTTATCAAGTAACTCTTGAAACTGCTCCTTTAACTCTTTCAACTCTACTAGGGTCATACGATATGGTGGAATAGAAATGGGATGAGTGCCCAGCAACACGTAAATACCAAAATCGATATCTCTATCCGGGGGCATGCCCGGAAGTTCTGCCGGAAATACATCTAATTCTCTCACTACCAGAACTGACTCAATGGTAGGAGTATCAACACTTACATCTCTTACAAAGGCTAGATATGCATCACACGCCTTCTCAACCATCTGTTGTGCCGTAAGGAAGGACACAACACTGTTAGGAATATAATCCAATGTACCCTTTCACTCTAACTGTGGATAACCTTGCATAGCCAGTGTCACGGTCTTGGCATGACAATCAAGAATAACATTAAAGATGACAACCAGTCCATACCCAAGATAACATCAACGTCTACCATACTGAGTAGCAATAGATCAACTTTGGTCTCAAAACCACAAATAACAATTAAACACGACCGATACACACATTCCACAATAATAAAACGGATGCATCTCTATGACAAACTGGAACAATAACTGTGATAATTGCGCCTAATGCGACCGCCTCCGTCCTACCCGAAAAAGCATAGAATATTGCTTGGCCTCTCCCTCTAGGGCTACCCTTACCCGCCTGACTCCACCCTTAGCTGGCTGTGCAGGTGGAGCGGCAACTGGAGCAGCAACCACGACCTGAGAAGTCTATGGACCAGGTGGAATACGTGGAGCCTGTGTAGTCTTTAGAGGTGCACCCCTCCAGAGTCTGGGATAGTTCCTCACCATATGTCGGGTATCACCACACTCAAATCAAGCTCTCACTAGGCATGGCTGCTGAAGCTAGCTCGTGCCTGGTCGGCTAGACTGACCGCTGGAAGAGCCCCGTGCAGGAGGTGCACTAGATAGTGGCGATGGCTAATGGGCAACCTAAGACCTGGAAGTAGCCGGAGCACCACTAGAAACTGGAAGTGTTGAATGAACTGGACCGCTAACATATCATCTACCATGACGGGTTGCAACTGGGGCGCATGCACCACTTTATCCGCCACTTTTTCACGGCCCCGCACACCCTCCAACCTCTGTGCGATCTCTACCACCTACTGATATGGGGTATTTGTCTCCAAATCGCGATCCATAGTGAATCTAATACCATAGTTGAGCCCTTCGATGAATCGATAGACTCGCTCTATGACTATAGAAACCAAGGCAGGTGCAGGTTTAGACAACTCACTGAATCTGATAGCGTATTCTGACACTGGCATAGTACCCTGGCGCAGCTACTCAAAATACGTGCGCCATGCATCCCAAAGACTTTGGGGAACAAACTCTTTCAAGAACATCTCTAAAAATGGAGTCCATATGAGTGAAGCTGCATGGGCTGCTCCTGACAGCTGGAATGTAGTAAAAGCAAACCCGCTCGTCTCCATAATACCCACAGTGCTGAGCATACGGTGGCACTTCTATAGAAAACCATGTACATCCTTCGTAGCTAGGCCGTTGAAAGTAGGAAGATAATACTTCTTGAACCTCTCAACTTTAAGCAGCTCCTAGATACCAATGCCCTAACCTCGGGCTAAACCAGAACAATAGGCTGCACTGGCAAAATCTCTGGGACCTGATCAACATGGACCCGCTGCTCTAGAGTATGGGCCACGGGAGTCTAAGCTCCTCCCCAAGCTTGAGTTGTGGCTGGTGCAAGTGGAATCAACCCCACCTGAGCTAGAGTACCGAACATGCTCAGGAACTGTGCGAGAGTCTCCTGAAGTGCAAGGGTAGCAACAGGTGCCTCGGGTGCCTGCCCCCAACTGGAGCTACTAGTGGCTCCTCTGTCTCAGCTCGGACAGGTGCTCTAACTGCACCACGTGCCCCTCCTTAGTCTCTGCCCCAGCCGGGCCTCTCGCGGCTCTAGCAGGAGCGCGAGTGTCTGATCGTCGAATCTTCCAGCGTGTGTCCTCACCATCTGTGAGAGAATAGAAAGACAAAGATTTAGAATTTTGAATTCAACAAATTCGCATGATAAGGAATCAAAGAATTTTATTTTCCTAATAGTTTTGCAGCCTCTCGAAGACAAGTACATATGTCTCTATATCGATCCGCAAGACTCTACTAAATCTTCTTATGACTTGTAACACCTATGAACCTAGAGCTCTAATACCAACTTGTCACGACCCCAATTCCCCACCAGAGGATGACGTGATGAAACTTAGTCTCTAAGACAAGGTAAGCTTAACATGTATGGAAGACTAGCGGAAATAATAATAGAACTTCAAATTTAAACCATCTAGCTATCGTAATAGAACTCAAATATACCACTCATAATAACTCCCAAAATCTGGTAAAACTGAGTCATAATCTCTACACGAATATACTGTAAAATCGCTAATACATCACTGTCTAAACAAAGAGTAAGCGGTAGAAAAAACAAGGCAAGGGGGTGCCTCTGAGTCATGCAAATGCCGGACAGGTATGCCTTGAAGTCTCCGAACTGAATGCTCTACTCATTGGTGCCTAGCCTGGGTCGAGGTATGTGGATCTACACAAAAATATGCAGAAGAGTAGTATGAGTACACCACAACAGTACCCAGTATGTATCAAGCCTAACCTCGGTAGATTAGTGACGAGGCTAGATCAAGACACCTACAAGGATAAGAAAAAGAAGTTAAACAAGTATAATATAGTCTAATAATGGAAACAAGGAAACTGGGGCAATAAATAAATATAACAAGATTAGCTACAACTGAAGTTTAAGCAATAAATGAAACAAAGAAGGAATACCTAATAAGAACATCAAGAAAGCAATACTAACAAATACAAGTGAGGTAAATACGAGATAACAACAAGAATCACAATCGAGGGACCGCCGCGTAATCCCATTTCATAGTCACAATCACAATATTTTCTTATATTCACCGCGGCAACCTTACATTTAGTTTTGAAAATTATTTTTTTCCAAAATAGCTACCCACGTTTTAGTCCACCTTATTACACCGCGCGGCTTCAAGTAGTTTCCCTACTAGTAACAAGTGTATCAAGCCCACCTTATCACACTGCATGCGTATGGACCCCAAGACTTATACCACCGCATACGTATCAATATCACAAAATAATCAAAACTCACACCACAAGTGCTCATATGCCACAACTTGCCAAAAGAACCAACAGTGTCAAGGTTTTCACAAAGAATAGCCCATGGCTCAACCACAATGTGTACACGAATCTCAACAATAACAACATAAAAGTGAATAGCTCAACAAGAAAGATATCTCAACAATTAACAACTTCGCCTCAATGTGATAACGACTTTCTCAACTTCAATACCAATAACTGAACAATAAGATATTTCACGAATTAACAACTTCAATTACAAGTAATTCAACAATTTAAAGTTGTAACAAAACATAAGGAAGGAAATAACTTCAACTAAAGCATATATAAGCAAATTAGCAAGTAAGAGGTGAAAGAAGTGTAACAATGACAAATAAAGCATGTAAGGGTAGATTAGCACATGAAAGGGCGAATTAACAATGAAAGATATAACATGTTAAGACAACTCAATTAAAAGCATGATAATAGTCTAAATAGCCTAAACCGATCAAATACCAAATATAGCTCATGTATCCACTCGTCATATTGCGTACACAGCTTCCTAAGGGGTAGTTCCCCACACAAAGTTAGGTAAGATACTTACTTCAAACAAGCTAACTCAATCCACTAGTAAGCCTTTTCCGTGAATATCCAACTCTGAACGGCTCAAATCTAGCCAAAATAACTTTATACCATAAATAAAAACCATTGAAAATTATTCCGAATAATAAAGCTGTAGTCTACACCAAAGCTCCAATTTCTACTAATTCCTATGTTCGAATCCATATAAACTCATGTATTTAACTCAAAAGAAAATTAAAAAGTCAACTCAAAAGGTCAAGCCTAGGCCCGAGACTCGGAACCCGACCAAACATACAACATCCAAACACATATTCAATAATGAGTCTAACCATGCTAAAATTATCTGATTCTGACCTCAAATCGATCTTCAAATCCTCAATTTATGATTTAGGAAGTTTTCACAAAATTCTCTAATTTTTCCGATTCAAAAAATTAATTAAATTATAAAAAAAATAATGGATTTATGATAATAATCAAATCAGGGTCAGAAACACTTACGCCGATTAATTTCTCGAAAATCCCTTCCAAAATCGCCGAAAACCGAGCTATCTAACCCAAAAGATGAAAAATGGAGCAAAACCCTCGATTCGACCCTTTTCTGCCCAGTTATTCCGCTTATGCGGACCAACAACCGCTTCTAAGGCTCCGCCCTTGTGGAAAATTCATCGTAGGTGCGCACCACTTTAAGCCATGAAAATTGCATATGCGGACCTTGGAGTGCATCTGCGCTTGGCTTCTACGGAACCAAGTCGCTTCTGCACGTCCGCTTCTGCAGAGAAATGACCGTACCTGTGGTCAGAGCTCGACCAGCCCCAAGCATGCTCCTGCGGCTGACAGGCCGCTTCTGCGGTGCCGCACTTACGGCCCAAAGTGTGTAGGTGTGATGGCACCCGAATGTCAGTTGGATAGAAATTATTCTAAGTCCAAAATGATTCCGGGTTCAATTCGAATCACATCCGGGGCCCCCGGAGCCCCGTCCAAACATACCATCAAGTCCCAAATCCCATAACGAACATACTTGAGGCCTAAAATAACATCAAAACAACATCAAATCTACAAATCGCAACCCAATTCAAACCTATTGAATCCATGAACATTCGACATCCAAAACTAACGCCGATTCATACCAAACCAACTCTGATTGAGTTCAAATTTTGCACACAAGTCATATATGACACAACAAACCTATTCCAACTTTCGGAATAAGAATACGATCCCGATGTCAATAATGTCAACTCTCGGTCAAACTTCTCAACCTTCCAAAACTTCAACTTTCTATCTTTCGCCAATTCAAGCTAAAACGACCTACGGACCTCCAAATCAATATCCGGACATACGCCTATGTCCAAAATCATCATACAAAACTATCGAAGCCATCAAAACTCCATTCTGGAGTCGTCTATACAAAAGTTAAACTCTGGTGAACTCTTTCAACTTAAACTTCCAATTTTGGTACTAAGTGTCCCAACCACTTCGAAACTCATTCGAAACCCAAACCAACCACCCCGATAAGTCACATAACCACAACATAACTTAGAGAAGGCAATAAATATGCAACAGCCCTGTACGCAGCCTCGATATAAGATTTGTAGACTGCTGGTTGATTCTTTGCACGCTAAGAAATAAGATTAGATCGTAGGAAAATCGCAAATCCTGAGGTAGAACACCAACTATCGGGAAACCAGTCCAATCAGCGTCCGAGTAGGCAATAACCATGGAGGTGGAAGAGGAGGCACGCAAAGACTGACCATAAGTTAGAGTATCCTGCAAATACCTGAAATGCGCTTCATACAATGCAAGTGAGTGGTGCGGGGAGCATTGAAAAATTGAGATACAACATTTACAGCATAAGCAATATCCAGATGTGTCATAGCCAAATATTGAAGAACTCCAAACATGCTCCTATACTCACTAGGATCTGAAAGTAATTCACCGGCCATAAGAGAAAAAGAAGTGCGGGCAGCAAGGGGAGTACGTACATCATTACATACGTGCACGTGAAATTTAAGAAGCAAATCAGAAAGTATTTTTATTGAGACAAGCGAAGACCTTGAGACGTACGAAATGGTTGAAGACCAAGAAAATAGTGAAGATCACCTAAATCCTTCATTGCAAACTGGTTCGAAAGACTAGAAATGAACAAACAGAAAAGACCAATATCACTACTTGTGAGAATGATATAATCAAAATAAAGTACTAAAATAAGGATATAAGAGGAGGAACGATAAATAAATATTAAACTATCATATCTACTACAAACAAAACCTCGAGAAAGAAGAAATGTATTAAAGCGTTGAAACCAAGCTCGGGGGCTTGTTTTAAGCCATACACAGCTTTGGTTAGTTTGCAAACATAATTAGAATTGTCGGGATGAACAAAAACTGGAAGTTTTTTCTTGAAGACCTCCTCAGTAAGAACACCATGTAGAAATGCATTATTAATATCAGACTGACGAATTGGCCAAGAAAAGGAGACAACAAGAGGAAGGATAACTCCGATTGTAGTTGCGCGGACTACAAGGATAAATGCCTCATGACAATCAATGCCAGGATGCTGATGAAAATATTGTGCTAAAAGACGAGCCTTGTATGCTCAATACACCTATATGAATAATACTTTATGTGATATACCCATTTACAGCCTATTAAATTCATGTTAGAGTTAAAGGGAACAAGCATGCAAGTTTTGTTCGGCAAAAGAACATTAAATTCATCTGCTATTTCTTGTTGCCATTTTGAATTTTTCACAGCTTGAGAAAATCAAGAAGGTTCAGGTTCATGCACAACAACACTCAGAGATAATAATTTCCTCGGCTTAGAAATACCAGATTTAGATATGGTTTACTTTGAATGCAAGGCAAGGGTAGATGAGGAAGTTGAGGGATAAGTAGCAGGTAGGGAGATAGATAAAAGTGGTGAGGAACTTACTAGACAAGACTCACTAGTGCTAGTTGCAGTTGGAATAGGCTCAGTGGTATAGTTCTGGCCAGCTATGGAATCTATAGTCCCTAATGAAGGTGGATCAGATAAATATGGATTATTATGTAAGGATGGGTTAGAGGAAGACGCACAAGGTGCAAGTTGTGGATATGGAGACGTATTGTTTAAGGGCGATATGATAACTAGAGGATTATATGTGGTAGATGAACGGGAGACAATGGGAGAACTATACAACTCAGAATATGGAAAAACTAACTCATGAAAAATAACATATTGACTGACATAAACATGACCGGAGTTGGGATCTAACCAATGGTACCCCTTATAATCAAAAGCATAACCAAGGAAGATAAATCAAACAGAACTACGTGCGAACTTATGAGAAACCCGAGCAGACATATTGGGAAAACAATCATAACCAAAGACTCTATGAAAGTTATAGTATGAACTTTTATGAAAAGTTTCTTATAAGGAAAGGGCATGTAAAACAGTTGTTGGCAACTTATTACTAGTGTAAACAACATAAAAAGCTGCATCAACCCAAAATTGAGATGGAAGTGTAGCATCTGCAAAAATCATACGAAACCATTTCAATAATGGTTCAATATTTCTATTCAGCAATCTCATTTTGTTGAGGAGTATCCGGACATGAATTAAAAAAAACAGAATTAGTAAAGTTTCTGCGCATGATATTGTTGGAAAATTCATCTCGTCCATCACTTTGAATTTTTTTTATTTTGGTGATAAACAAATTCTCCACCAACTTTTGAAAAGCACAAAAATGAAGAAAACCTCTGATATATTTTTCAGGGGATAAATTCATGTAAATCGAGAAAAATCAATAATAAAAATGACATAATACTGAATACCAGATTGGATAAAATAGGTTATGTCAAACATCTCAGTGAATAATATTTAAAGAAAAGGAACTACAATGTTCTACTGAATTAAATGATAAACGATGAAATGTTCCTAAACTACAAGAGACATAATTATTACTAAACGAATTCAACAAACTAATATAATTATTAATCAAAAGACTATCTAAGACACGAGCTTCACTGTCACCCAAGCGATGATGCAAAATATCATCAGACTAACGAAAAGCAATATTTGCCTGAGGTGAAGAAGAGATGGACCAAGCAGATAAAGCATATGCGTCATCCTCACTAGAAGCTTGAAGGAGAGTTTGACCTGAGGCTTTATCCTTAACAAAAATAGAAGACGAGTCAAAACCAACAACACAATGATTATCCTTACATAATCTTTTGACATCAATTAAATTTTGGAACGATGAGAAACATGAAATAAGGAGTTTAACTATAAGGGACGGGATGAAGTAGGCAATTAAATATATCCAATATTATTAATTTTAAGCAAATATTCATTCCCAACCAATACACGATCAGATGCATTATAAATAGATATATGCATAAAATTACCTTCGGATGGAGTCATATGAGTGGACGCAACGAAATCGAAATACGAAGTAGCATCATTTGTTTCACCAACAGACATAGCCAGGAAGGACTTAAGGACTTAGGCAGATCATTAACAATGAATGCATGGTTAAAATGATTATTATATTGCATAACGAAATGGCCAGGATTGTTACGAATTTGACAAATAGTGAAAGAAGTTGGAGGACTTAAGACCCCAAAGGATGATGAAGGTGTACTAACAGTGTAATGACATGACCGGTCGTGTTTAGAATTTGAAATCAGTTCGGTGGTTTGAGGTCATGAGTAGCTTCATATGGTATATTATGACTTGCGGGTATGGTCGGTTTTGGTCTTCTAGTTGTTCGGAATTGATTTGGTAGAATGATTCTTAAATATGAAGCTTTAAGTTGAAAGAGTTGACCATGTTTGACCTTTATATATTTGACCTCGGATTGGACGGGTGGTTTTGGACCATTTCTAGGCCCTTTTCAGTTGGTGTTTTTTGGCTACATGGGTGTGAATCGCGATTTCAGACCTTTGTGCCGCGTTCGCGAAGAGAAAATTATTCTTTGGGCCCTGTGAATCGCGATAGAGGAAGCCTTTCTCGCGATCGCGTAGAAGAATTTCTGTTGTTACAAGGCTGACTTTGGAAGCTTACATCTCGCAATACAAAAGGAATTTGGAAGTAATCAAAGAATAAAAGTTGTAGCCCTTTATTTCTAGTTTTGATAAAATTAAATTGTTTCTTATTTGAATTTTCGTACAGAGAGTTATAGCCATTAAACTACAGGATGTCCGGAAGAGTTGAGCAAGTTAGTTTGAATTTGTTCATCGCGATGCGGAGGTTCTTGGTCGCGATTGCGAAGAGTAAAATCATGTTGGGCATTTTGTGAACCGCGATTACGAGGTTGGTGACCGTGATCGCGAAGAACGAGGCCTGGCAGTGATATTTAATGTCTAATTTTGGGAATTTGCGTTCATTGTTTCACTTTTTGAGTTCTTGGAGCAGGCAAGGCAACTTTGGAGGAGTTTCACACCCAAATCTTGAGGGTAAATAAGTTTATATTTATTTTGATTATAAATTTTATTTTTTCATGGATTATTATACCTAAATCAAGGATATGAAGAGAAGAAATTTGGGGGTTTTTTGAACTTAAGAGAATGAATTTTGGGGTTTTGAACATGAAATTGAGGTCGGATTTGGATGAAACTTATATAGTTTGACTCATATTCGAATGGGTTGTCAGAATTTGTGAATTTTGTCGGGCTTCGAGGGGCGGGCTCGAGTTGACTTTTGACCTTTATCGCTTGGGTTTATTACCTAAAGGCATTATTTGATGCTTTTGAGTTACTTTTGGCTAGTTTCGAGCCGTTCCGAGGTTGATTCACGCGGGATGGCATTTCTTGAGTGTTGTTGGCTTGATAGGTAGTTGATTTGTCTTGCTTGAGATAAGTATCTTTCTAAACTTAGTTAAGGAACTAGTTGCCTGAGTTATTTGTGATAGTTACGTGCTATGGGTGCACATATGTATGGGGTTTGAGCCCGTGTGCGAGTACGGGGGTATTTATATGTGCTCCGGGTAATGCTTAGGCTATGATATGCCTTTGATTGTTAAGCTTTAAGTTGTGATGTTTCTCATATTTAAAACCTTGTTGTGAACTATTTGATCCATATTTGAGGTTACATAGAGGTTAATTTCCTGAATGAACTTGATTATTGCTATTTTCGTAATTAAATTGTCAATTTGAGCTATGGTAGCACACTTTGCACATGTCCATACTTTAGCATGTCATATATACCAGTCCATGAGCATGAAATCTGATATCCATTCATCATATGCACGTATTCTTGTATATTTGCTTCTGTGCGATATGATTCGGACTAGATGCATGTGATCACGCTAGGCGGATTGTGTTGTTATGCATGTGACAACACTGGGAGGATTGTGATATTATGCTTATGACCACGCCAGGTGGATTATGTTATTATACATGTGACCACATCGGGTGAATTGTGATATTATGTATGTGACATGCCGGGTAGATTGTGTAATTATGCTTGTGACCATACCGGGCGGATAGTGATATTATGCATGTTACCACACCGGGAAGATTATGATATTGAGCTTGTGACCATGCCNGCCAGGTGGATAGTGATATTATGCATGTTACCACACCGGGAAGATTATGATATTGAGCTTGTGACCATGCCGAGTTGATACCATGTTGAATTGGCCGTGCTGCATGAGGATATAGATCCATCTCTCTAGGGTCACCCTCACATATTTTTCTCTTGATGTTGTATACGCGGATTGTGAGAAACCAATGGGTTTTTGGTTTATCTGAGCTCTGAGAGAGCTGGTTACTCATTTAGTTTGGTTAATGAGATTGTGATGTGGGCCTAAGAGCCGTGATGTCACTTCTATTTTGGATCGGATTGCGTGCCGCAATAGACTGATATTTAATTATTGCATATCTTCTTTACTTACAATATTCCTTGCTTGTTTACCTAATTTATTTGCATATCTTCCCTATATGTTGGATTGTTGATTGAGCAACGTACGTTGAGGATATTTTGTGCACCAAGGTGATCTTATCTGTAATTTTCATGATTCTTTCATATTATTGTTTTGTACTTGTTGGAAATTATGAACTGTACATGTGATTGGTAAGTATCATTTATAATTCTTGCTACTATTACCTCGTCGGTGTTAGTTATGATACTTATTGAGTACATGAGATCCGTTTTACTCATACTACATTTCTGCACCTTACGTGCAGATCTTGGTGTTGATATTGTTATGTAGTGGTGGGAGCTGGCATTGAATATGTACTTGCTCTTCGGATATGGCTGCTACATGTCCTTGGTAGATTTAGATTCGTAATATATTTACGTACATTCCAAACAAATATTGTATTTACTTTCATAACAGCATTGTAAAATCTAAGTCTTAGTGACTCATGACTTATAGTGCCAATCCTTGGGTTATTGTATAGAGATTCATATTATCCTCATTTTAATTGTATTTACTATTATTTGTATTACCTAGCGGGTTGAGTTAGGTGCCATCACGACTAGTTGAATTTTGAATTATGACAAGTTGGTATCAGAGCTCTAGGTTCATAGGTTCTACGAGTCATGAGCAAATGTCTAGTAGAGCCTTATCGATCAGTATGATGACGTCCATACCTATCTTCGAGAGGCTACAAGGCACGTAGGAAACTTTTCCATCTTTCTTTCCTAATTGTTTCCATCTTTTATTCCTAATCGTGCGGCATTGATTCAACTTGAATCATATCTCTCGAATTCCTTCCACTTACCCGTATGTTATTTTGAGAACTCGGTATCAGATGTGCATTGATGGCTCGTGATGTCTTGGATGAGGTGTGAGATATATTTTCTATGTTTGGTGATGGGCCAATTTGGAAGACTTGAGGCCAGGTTTAGACTGCAACTTGGGCTTGTGGTTTCAGTTGTGTGAGTACGTTCTTTTAGACCTATATATCCGGTAGTGTCCCTAGGAATGGGATTGATGGCTGAGTGAGTAGTTGGATATCTATACGATGAGTATTGTGTGTGACTGAGAGCTAGGCTTAGATGATTTGGATGTGACGAGAAGAGTTTTCTTGGGATGCGAAAAGGACTATTAGTGCTTGATATTTGTCTTGATATGTTGTACAACATTGAATTCTAAGCGTGTTGAGGGACCTTTCATGTTGTTCATTTGTGGAATAAAGTACATTTTTATGTTTTTTCGACGAGTTTAGACTCGGGAAGATTAATTGATTGCATTGTGGTTGTGACCATGATAGGGCGTAGAGAGATGCCAGTTTGAGGCAAAGCTTGTAGATTATCTCATGCGGGATGGTCTACGGATGTGTGATCCTTGTGATGTTTTTGTAAAGAGTTTTATTCCTACCCAGTTGGATGCATATGTGCTTCAATTTCAGTTTGGATCACTTGAGGAAGTTCGCACGACTATCCTGGTGATGGATATGTGCTTAGCATAAGATTTGAGGTATTCTATGCCTGGTGCTACATGAGGGTATGAAGGATTTAGTTGAATTACAGTGCTAGATTATGGTAATTATGGATTAAGGGTGTTGTGGTTTATCGATGTCATGTTCTATGGCTTCGATCCAAGAAGAGGAGTCTTCTATTAATAATTAAATTGCAAGCTCATGTGTTTTATTAGTTTTGATTTGAGGCATAGTTGTGGATCAGTTATCACTTGAAGAGGTTGCTTTCGAGGATGACTCGAGTAGGGAAATTTTGTATGCATGATGTATTACACTTTATGGATATATGGAAATCTTTGAGGGATTCAGGTTTGTTATTTGTAGTGGGTGTAGTGTACAAGGAGTATGGATTCGCTCAGTTGCTTAAAAGTGGAGTTACTTCTGTAAGTGTTATATGCTATTGGAGCACAAGTTGTTCAGCTCGTTTTAGTAGTGCATTGGGGACTAGAGCAGAGTGGATGACTCTCGAGAATGGTTTTAATGAGTTCACGATTCATATATGGTATTTGAGGATTTCACCAGATTTGTATATGTCTAAGATCAAAGATTTGCATTGAATGGTGTCGGGACTTGCAGTATTTCTATATCGGCATTCATTCTACATTTCAACATTTGAAAGGTAAAAAAAATAGCTTCAGATTCACGGAAGGTCTCTTTGGAGTGGACATTTCGGTTGCATTATTATTGGGTGCTTAAGAGGGAATACATCAGTTTATGGGCATTAAGATGACTTGGTTTCATGTTAGGATCTCTTGTGATGATCTTTGGTTAAGGATCGCAGTGTACTAACAAGGAGAAGTATTAACTTGAAGGCAATTCAGAAAAAACTCGAAGAAATAGGACAACTTGGTTATAGGTTGGATCAACATGGTAATGGATGTGATCTGTTCTTTTGGCTCTTATAATGTGATGAGGCTTTACCGGTATTTTGTGGCAATATTGTTTGGTTTGGCGATCTGTGTAACTTGGTTTAGTTAGAGGGATTCAGTTCTGATGGCTTGCTTATGTGCAAATAGGTTCCGAAGAGTTATCGATGGTCTCGACCACGGCTTGAAGTGGATATTTCCTCCAAGCATGGGGAGTTTGTTGCACGTTGCGATTTTCTCCGGGATGAGATCAAGTGGAAGGTTTCTGGCTGGTTCAGTATGCATCCTGCTTATAACTCATAGTTGATAATGGGATTCTCGTGCTTTCATATGATGTATGATGGAAGCGGTGCTTCATGTGGGATTGAGATTCTGATGTACAAGTTTGTGGTTCAGTTCCGAAGGGAAGGTTATGAGTTCTAGATATCATGGGTGGTTCTGATGTTTAGAAGAACGCTAGTGCTACCTGGTATCACCTGAGAAGGATGCGTATTTCAAAAGGCGCACTATGATTTGACTTGCGGATGCTTGACTGGTATTACGGTAATCACCTGATTGATCGAGTGTTGATGTTCATATTTTCCTATGTGGCACAAAACAATTATGGAAGTATTTTTCATAAGATGATTGTGCATGGGGGATGTGTCAGTCATTTGGGTAGGAGAGACAGTATCAGATATGGATATTTTTGTATTCTTGTAATTTGGAGACTATGAGTCTCAGAGGTAGACTATTCCTTGATTGTGGGCTATGAAGATATAGCCGGAGTTAGACCGGTGATGGTATGTGTTATGGATAGGTTTCAGTGGGTCTTTGGGAAGGTTATCTACTTAGTTTGGGAGGATCGGATTCGAATTGGAGGCCATGGTAGGCCTAATGAGAATGTGTATTCTATACCGGGTCGGATTTGTTTACTCAGCAGAACCATTGTTGAAGCGTGTGTCATTCGGTTTGAGTTGATCTTATTCGTATTTGATATGTTCTAAGTGCTACTCTTTTATGCTTCGATGGGTGTGAGATTGTTGACTATTTACACACATGATGCGGTTCAGTTTGGGCCTTGTAGAGAGATTCGAGCGAGATATTTCCTGGAATGTTAGATGGTTGATTAAGCCTTGGTTATGGTCTCCATGTTGTGGTATATTGTGCTATTTGTATCTCCATGGTTATGGTCATGCGCCTCGCGTGTTTTCTGTTGATATGCATATGGATGTTGATTGTGAGCATTATGGTTCTAGGTATTCCATATAGACCGGTGTTTGGATTGGGTCATGAATCGCAGTGGATTTATATTTAGATATGATTATTTGTGCTCACTTAGTGTGTTTTGTTTCTCCTTGCATGATGGGTTCATGGCATTGCGCCTTGCGGTAGTATTTTTTGAGCTTGCGAGACGATTCTCTCATTTGATTCTTTTTCCCCTTATTGGGTACCTTTGAGTTGTTGCTTGTTTGGTGGATGGTATGTGGTTCAAGGTGGTGATGGTGTGGCGTATTTGTCAAGCAACTTGTAATGGATGAAATGTGGTTATTGGATCTGGAATGAGAACTATCGGAGTTGCTTAAAAAATGTTTGGAAGAATAATATCAGGAGTCAGCTTATTATTTGGCTATGGTTCTTGGCGGGCGTGAGAGCTCTGCGACTTGTTGATATGAAGAGTGGTTATGAGTTTCTACATGTTCTTTCATCCTTGCCAGTGTACGATGGCTTAGAATAAGGTTTTAGTTGATATAAGGATTGTTAACGGTGCTAGGTTTGTTATTAAGAAGCTATTGTGGTCGAAAGTTATTGCTATGAGTATCCGAGTTATGTGGTATATCATATGATTACATCATGGGTTATGATGAAGTCTTGATACAGCTTGTTCAGATTTATATTGTGTATAGATGCGAGAATTGAGTCATATGATAAGTTTCGGAGGTTAGGGATTCAGATTCTAAGGTTTATGGACTAAGGTTGACGTAAGGATTTTCAGTTAGGTTGTGTTGTCGAGCTTATATGTATTATGGTGGTGTGGGATCACCCCATGGGTATGTGCATGGTGAGTTTATACACTGATTTGAGAATTTGCATTCAGTTCGGTGGTTTGAGGTCATGAGTAGATTCATATGGTGTATAATGACTTGCAGGTATGGTTTATGTTAGTCTTTGAGTTGTTCGAAATTGATTTGAAAGAATGACTGTCAAATACAAAGCTTTAAGTTGGAAGAGTTGACCAAGCTTGATTGTTGTGTATTTGACCTCTGATCGATGTTTTATGGTTCTGTTAGGTCCCGATTGTAATTTTGGACTTTGACGTATGCTCAGATTTGCATTATGATGCTTCTAGAAGGTTTTGACATCATTTGGCGAAAGTTGGCAATTTGAAGGTTTGAAAAGTTCATAGATTTGACCGGGAGTTAACCTCGATGATATCGGGTTTGGGTTCTAGTTTCGGGAGTTGGAATATGTTTGTTTTGTCATTTGGGACTTGTATGCAAATTTTGGTTGGATTCCAGATTGGTTACGCTTAAATCGGATGCTTCATTCGAAGTTTGACGTTTATGAACTTAAGAGATTGATCTTAATCGACGATTCAAGGTTTTGATGTTATTATGTGTGATTTGAGGTCTCAAGTAGGTCCGCGTTATGTTTTGGGACTTGTTGGTATGTTCGAACGGGGTCCCGAGGGGCTCGGGTGTATTTCAGGGTGGTTTTGGACCATTTTTAGGCCCTTTTTAGTTGTGGGTTACAGGAGTATGAATCGCGATTGCAGACATTTGGGTTGCGTTCGCGAAGAGAAAATTGTTGTTTGGGCCTTATGAATTGCGATCGCGGAAGCCTTTCTCGCGATCGCATAGAAGACTTTCTGTTGTCACAGGGCTGAATTTGGAAGCTTATTTCTCGCAATCTAGAAGGAATTTGTAGGTGATCTAAAAACAAAAGTTGTAGCCCTTTGTTTCTAATTTTTAGAAAATCAAATAGTTTGTCATTTGGGATTTTGTACATAAAGATATAGCCATTATAATAGAGGTTTTCTGGAAGCTTTGAGCAAGTTAGTTTGATTTTGTTCATTGCGATCGCGGAGGTTCTTGGCAGCGATCGCGAAGGGTAAAATCGTGCTGGGCATTTTGTGAACTGTGATCATGAGATTGGAGACCGCTACCGCGAAGAAGGAGGGCTGGCAATGGTATTTAATGTCCAATTTTAGAATTTTGAATTTATTTTCTTCACTTTATGAGTTCTTGGAGCACAAGTAAGATGATCTTGGAGGAGTTAAACACCCAAATCTTGAGGGTAAGTAATTTTATCTTTGTTTTGATTATAAATTTTGTTTCCATGGATTATTACACCTAAATCAAGGATTTGAAGAGAAGAAATTGGGGTTTTTTGACTTGAACTTAAGAGAATGAATTTTGGGATTTTGAACATGAAATTGAGGTCGGGTTTGGATGAAACTTATATGGTTCGACTCGTATGCGATTAGGTTGTCGAAATTTGTGAGTTTCGTCAGGTTGCGAGGTGAGGGCCCAGGTTGCCTTTTCTGTTGACTTTGAGTATTAGATTAAATATTCGACCTTTATCGTTTGAGTTTGTTTCCTGAGGCATTATTTGATGTTTTTTATATGATTTTAGATAGGTTTGAGCCATTTGGAGGTTGAGTCGTGCGGGATGGCGTTTCTAGAGTGTTGTTGGCTTGCTAGGTAGTAGATTTGACTTGCTTGAGGTAAGTATCTTAACTAAACTTGGTTGAGGCACTAGTTGTTTGCGTTATATGTGATAGCTACGTGCTATGGGTGCGCATATGTGTGGTGTTTGAGCCCATGTGCGGGCACCGGAGTATTTATCCATGCTCGGGGTAGTGCTTAGGCTATGATATACCTTAAATTGATTGTTAAGCTTTAAGCTGTGATGTTTCTCATATTTGAAACCTTGTTGTAAACTATATGATCTATATTTGAGGTTGCATAAAGGTTAATTCCCTAAATGAACTTTGATAATTTCTATTTCCGTGATGAAATTGTCGATTTTAGCTATGATATCACACTTTACACAAGCTTGCACTTTAACATGTCATATATACC
>AWOL01S0107849.1:0-27288 GCA_000715115.1 Nicotiana otophora
TTATATTTGTATCATATGTTTCCACTTCTAAACTATGAATGTGTAATATAATATTTTGGAAAAGTTTGAATGAAGTTCAAACGGTAATGAAATTTGGATTGTTCATGTAACCTTCGGATTGTCTAATTAATGAAATATACCTTCTCTTTATTCATGGGTGAGTCTGGGTAGAAGGCATTATACAGGCTTGCTTGGCCGGGTTATCTCGGTTGAGCGTCGATCAAGAGGACGATTTGTAAACCGCACAATGCATTGCAAAGTGGACAGGAGCTCCAGCTCAAGAGGACGATTTTGCGGTCAGCTATGCGGACCGTGAATCACTCTCAAGAAATGTGTCATAAAGGCACCAAAATTTGGGGGTCATTTCCCTGTGGACTATGCAGACTGTCACACCCCAACCTTGATGGGTGTGACCGGCACCCGGCGCCCGAAGGTCTTATCGGACAAACTATAATACTTAGAATCCCCAACGTTGAACTTGGGCCAACAAGGCCTCTATATAACATTTACAAGACAAGAATGTACCACAACTTGCAAACTGAAGAGTCCCAACACAATACATATACCGATAACCAGAGCTGACAAAGCCATAAATATACATATATACACTGATTACTAGTCTACAAGCCTCTAAGAGTGTTATACTACATACATAGGCCGGGACAGGGCCCCGCTGTACCCAAAATGGTAGAAATATAAACAATGGTACCTATCGACTCCTGTTCGGCTACTCTGGAGAAATGGAATAAGACAAACAATAGCTGAGGCGGGCACCCTACTGAGGAGGTCTGTCACCTAATCTATCTACACTTGTGGCATGAACACAGTGCCCAGAAAAAAAGGGCATCAGTACGAAAGATGTACTGAATATGTAAAGCCAATAACATGTGTAAACAAAAGATATAGTACAAGAGATATGGACACATAAATCAACCTAAACTCTATAGGAAGAAGCTGAGAGTGTACAACTACTGTAATCATGATCATATGTATATACATGTTTTGTGAAAAATCAATCCACTTAATGGGGCCATATAATATAGTATCAAGTTGCTACTTAGGGTAAATCATATCATACCGTACCCGGCCACAAGAGGGCTCGGTTGTACCTGACCTCAAAAAGACTCGGTTGTACCTGGCCTAATGAGGAGTCGGTAAAGTCTCATGTCTCATCACATCATACCCGACTTCAAGAGGAATCGGTTGTACCCGACCTCAAGAAGACTCATTCGTACCCGTCCTCAAGAGGACTCGGTCGTACCCGACTTTAAAGGGCTAAGTAATATCTCATAACATGTCATAATGTATCTGACCTCAAAGAGGACTCGGTCGTACTCTAGCACAAAGGGTTTGGTAATGCTCAACTGATCAGTGGTTTCATAATAGGTGTCATACCCAACCGAATATAATTTGAGTCAATTTTGCGATCCATTATACGGACTGCAGAACATAAATGTAGACTGCAGAATTAAGGCGTATGTGAGCAATGTATTTTTAAAATTTAGAGGACCATTTCGCGGTCCCTTTCGCTGACTGCATAAATGATATGTAGTCCTTTTCGTGGACACAAATGACATGATCCAAATTCCCACCTTAAGGTCGTGATGGCGGCTAGCCGAGCATGCTATAAAATCCAACTCACAATCCAGCACATGAAGTCCATTTCCATTAATTAACAAAGAAATATAAGAACTAAAGATAGAAATAGTAGCAAAATTGTAGCAACATCAGATATAACCAAAACGCAGCCTAAACACGACCAATACAGTATGACCCCCAAAACTAGGTGGTACAAGTACACGAGCAGACTACGAAAATAAGAATCTGTAAACTTGACAAGATATATAGGAATAATAAAGGAACAGGGACTCGGGATCTGCGTAGTAGATCCATGAATTGGAGCTTTCACGATCCAAAACACACTAAAGGCCGTGATGGCTCCTAACACCGCCGCCAATCAAGCCAACAGTGAATGATTAACTTAATTACTCATTTTAGTACTTTTGAAATCATAATTTTCATCAATTAAATAGCAAAAAATAGAATTCACAGGGTAAATGATAATATTTTTACAACTTCAATAATGAACAACCCGTAATCACCCCCAAAATTCGGTGTCACAAGTGCATAGGTATCAACTAGGAAATATAATAAAATACAACATCTGTCTGGAATACAACTTAGACAGGAGAACATCAATAACTCTGATGGAGACTCTGCAGGCTGCAGATCGTAACATGAAATGCAGCTCATGGTAAGTCCTCGCAACATCCGCGTCTCCGCACCCAAAAGGACACCAGACATATATGTACCTACACAAAATATGCAGCAAGTGTAGCATGAGTACGTAAATCAACGCGTACCTAGTAAGTATCTAGCCTAACTCCAAAGAAGTAGTGACGACGTGGTCGACATCGACACTTACTAGTGGTCCAATAAGACAGATACAGGAAGAGGTAAACAGAAATGGGGCAGAGTAAATAAACGAAATAAACAAGTATAAATACGTGGTACAATCCTCATATTAACAATAAACTCAAACTCTCAATTAGCAGTTACCTCCTCAACCGGAGTGCATATATATAATGGACCTCACCAAATAGGTCGGCATAATTCATATCAGGAAAACTCCCTAATACACTAGCTNCTCTCAACAGTAAACTCAAACTCTCGATTAGAAGTTACCTCCTCAACCGGAGTGTGTGTGTGTGTGTGTGTGTGTGTGTGTATATATATATAATAGACCTCACCAGATAGGTCGTCATAATTCAAATCAGGAAAACTCCCAGATATACTGGCTTTTTGGCAATTAATACGCACGGTTCCATAGGAATATTTTATAGAAATGACGAGGCGTACAACCCGACCCCATCATAACCTGGTATATAACCATAGATACATATATTATATTGCCGAGGAAAATGGCCCGCTCCCATGAGAGTGTGGTACATAATCCTACCGAGGCGTACGACCCGATCCATCATATTGTGCGCACTGCCGAGGGTCGAACGACACGAGCCATAGATGTATCTATCCTACAGAGGCGAATGGTCTGATCTCATTAGAATAAGAAGCTTTGACGGGTCCTTGACCCCACTCATGAAGGGACATGTGAGTTATAAGAAGCTTTGGGGAAAACCTTTCGATGAGAACGCATAACGCGGGAGAAATTTGTAAGAGGAGTATAATTATTTCGCGGATAATTATGAAGCCCGTCGAATCTCTACAATAGTGAGTCTATCGCTCTACACAAGTCTAGTCTCTAGTCGTAATGTAAAATAAAGAAATTTAATAGACAAGTGACTGCTCAAATAGTACAGCTATAGTATGGTGTGAGCCTAAGTCTACCCGGACAATAACATGGATATAACTACATACGGACTCTCGTCACCTCGTGCGTACATAGACCCCCACAACAAGTAACACATATAAAATACATCACCTAGGGGTAGTTTCCCCCTCACAGAGTTAGACGAGAGACATACCTCACTCCGAAGTTCCATAACCGGCTCCAAAGCCTCTCTAACACCTCAAACTCATAACCGTCGTTCCAAAACTAGTCAAACAATATGCAAACCCATACAAATATACTCTAATACACATAACAAATCAATTTAAACAAATTCCCAACTCTGCTCGAAAAGTCAATAAAAGGAACCCTTGGGCTCACGTGCCCGTATTCCAAAAAATTTGAAGATAACCATTACCCATAACATTTCCAACTCAAATATATAATTCATTCTCAATTCCATGTCCAATTTCGTGGTCAAAATCCAAAAAGAAAATACCAATTTCCAGATTTTTCTTCAAGATCCCAAATTTCTACAACTTTTCATGCTTGAATCCATATAAAAAACATGTAGTTAACTCATAATGTGAAGAAATCACTTACCCCATTATAGTTGATGAAGATGACACTCCAAAAGTGCTACAAAATCAGCTCCCATGGACGAAATGAGATGAAAATGGGCCAAAGCCCCATTTTAAATAAGCCTCACTGCCCATCACAATTTTCGCTTTTGCGGCTCCAAATATCGCACCTGCAAAAAATCAAGTCAAGGTCGATGGCTGCTTCTATGAACTTTATGCGTATCTGCGCCCACTCATCTGCGCTACCCAATCCGCAGGTGCGGTCTCACTTCTGTAATGAGATTGCCGTATCTACAGTCTCAGTACTGCCAAATGAAATCTGCATCTGTTCCCCTCTTGTCCGCTTCTGCGGCTCCGCAGTTGCGGCCAAAACCTCACAGGTGCGGTTACACCAGAAGGCAGCTATTTCAGCCTTTCTTCCAAGTCCAAACTCGATCCATTGACCATTCGAAATCCACCCGAGGCCCTCGGTACCTTAACAAAATATACCAACACGTCCCAAAATACAATACGAACTTAGTCGAAGCCTTAAATTACGTCAAACAACATCAAAATCATGAATCACACCTCGAATCAAACTTATAAATTTACAAATTTACAAATTCTATATCTTGTGCCAAAACGTATCAAATCAAGTCCGATTGACATCAAAATTTTCACACAAGTCATAACCGACATTACAGACCTACTCCCACTTCCTGAATCGGAATCGGACCCTGATGTCAAAAAGTCCACTCCCGGTTAAACTTCTCAAAAACATCCAAATTTCCAACTTTCGCCAATTAACGTCGTAATGACCTATTCCTAAGACCAAATTCACCATACTGAACTATACCCAAGCTTAGAATCCCAAACCTAGGAAATTATTAAACCTTCTAAATGCTAACCTTCCGTAATACGTGACGAATTACTCCCGGTCCACCTGATACCCGACCCGAACATACGCCCAAGTCCGAAATAATTATATGAACCAATTAGAACCTTCAAATCCTGATTCCGAGGTTGTTTACTAAAATTCCAAACCTTAGTCAATTCTCCAATTTTAAGCTTCCGAATTTAGAGATTTCTTTCCAAATCAACTCCAAACTTTCCGAAAATCCAATTCCGGCCATACGTACGAGTCATAATACATTAAGTGGAGCTTCTCAGGGCCTCAAACTGCCGAACGACGAGCTAGAGCTAAAAATGACCGGTCTGGTCGTTACATTCTCTCCCACTAAAACATACGTTCCTCCTCGAACGTGCGAGGAACTACTCCGGAGTTGTCCAAAATCACTATTTAACACCTCGTGCACCTACCCGTGCCACCCCAACCCAGTTGAGCATATTAGATCGAGCCAGACTGAAGAATCCTTCCTGATACCTTGGCTAACAAGCTTTAGAACCAAATTCCAACATCAGAAATTCTCCACGATACCAGATTCTATCACACGAACACCGTATCAACCATCATACATCGAACTCAACATGACCATGCTCTTCCGCTGAAATCTCACCATGCACCACATAACACATTTTCCCAAGGCAATCTCTCCTAGCACAATAGCTGAAATTTCCACTGACCCAAAGCCCGTAGTGCAACTCATAACATATATAAGCCTTGTTTTAACTCTCGCAATACTGCCACAACGGAAGAGATATGTAGAAACTCATAACCACTTGCCGAATCATCAAATCATGGAGTCTCCTCCTGTTAAGGACCATTACCTTATTCTGAACTGAACAACGATATTTTCTCTTTAATATACCTTATATAAATCTGATTGCACTGATTTCAAGTCCAAAATTCTCGTCTCACCTAGTACAATCTGTTCGACAATAAGCCACCTCAAACATTGACTAAGATTTCATATGATGAAATAATGCGCCAACAAGCTACAAGCTCGAATGTGATACATAAGGAAAACGCACTCTGGAATGAACTACTCAACCTACGTAACTAATTAAACAGCCGAAAGGATGTTATGAACCTTCCTCAAAAAATGAGGAACAGAACACACAAGTATAGATATAGGGGAACTGTACTCAACATCACACTGTTGCGGTGTGCAACCCAATCCACACATGATACCGTTGTGGCGTGCAACCCGATCCAACCATAATACCCGTGGCGAAGTTCCACCCGATCCAAACAACATACCCGCGGCGGTGTGTCACCCGATCTACACATAATAATCTATAAGGAAATACCTACCAATCCAGAATGCTCATACATACAAAATACCTGAATGTCGACCACAAGCACGCCAGGTGTATAATACCCTCCCTGGGGAGACAGATAGTGCCATACGCTATAAAACTCAAGCACGATTAATGTCCAATAAATGAGCTGAATCTCTAGAGCCATCCTACTCATATAACACCGCAAGCTACACCGGACCACAACACATGTGCGAATAATCAAGTCGTCTCACACCCCATATGGCACAATAGAGTATTACATGGAATAGTTGACGACGAGAATAACATTCAACGCTCGAAGACTCCTTCATAAGCAATGCTATGTTTAACGAACACATCCAACCTAATATAGAGCACGCATTCATGTTTAGGTCCATCCACGAACCTCAACCCGATTCTGATCGTACCGAACTGGCTAATAACCTCCCAAATATCCACAACAACCCTATTCATGATACATAAGAGCAGCCATCCAATCCCGAACAAACTTTCACAGTCTACAAGCGAATGAATAGAACGCCTTCTAGGCCTAAACTCTCACATTAGCGATAGTACCATAATATCCATACTCGGTTTCAATCTTTAATCAATCAAGTGACTACATGTCACACTTACATAATCTCACTATGGGATATGCCCCCACTACTTTCCGCACCAGGTAGCAAAGTCTGCATATCCATATCACCGGTCATACTAGTGTTGGAGAGAAAATCGAGATCCCGTAAATCAGTACACAAATCCTCCTACACAGGACACCATTCCCAGGTGACGCTAAAGAAAATACCAGCTTACCCTAAAGTGACATTCTTGTCAACACCGAACTGCAGCTTTGATCCTCAACTTCCAATTCCCATGTCGCTCACTGCACCTAACCTTCCACTACGCGAGAGTACAAGAATTTAATCATAACTCCTGAACCACTAATAGAATAAATACTTCATCGTATAGAAACTTTTCACCTAACTCATTTCAAGAGAACCATTGCATCACATGACTGAATTCCCATAACCGTAGAAAATACAAACCTCAAATTGTGCTCTAAACTACCATAACTCTTCCGGGATCCATCTACACCTAACATGCCATAATAATCGAATGCCTCCAATTATTTCAAATTACGGCGACCGTCAAACCTCGCACGTACCGCCACAAATCACTTGTATAACTTAACAACTGAAGGATTTGATCATAGCCCAGCGAACCAACTTCTTCTAATTTACTCAAAACCTGCCCTAGAAATAATAATAATAGCTCCATTCAAAACATAACAAACTCAATCCGCACTCATCCTGAATGACCACATTTCACCAGACCACATTGTCTCAAATTCACGACCTATCGCATACCTTCCTTGTGCGTACATTCACATCTTCAACTGGTACACTCATTCTGATAATTCCTCTATGAATCCGAAGTTATTTTCACCTATATCTCCAATGTTGCACCGCAGACCGATGATAACATAGAACACTCCAGGACCCTTTCATAATCCACTGCAAAATATCAATACTTAATTACACCACGTACTTGAAACTCTTGGGCACCGCACTTTAATTTTTGAACCCACTAGGACCGTTGTTCAGAGTCACCCACTCTGATATGATCCAGAATATAATCAACTCCAAGGCTCTGCTAGCACGTGAACACCTCTCAAAGAAGCAACCGGCTGAATCCTTTCCTTGTACATCACATCCACACGAAGAATAAACTTCGAGTCTTCCCAAAACCGGGACATGAATCGATAAGCCCAAATATATCACACATTCCTCAAATCCCTTTCTCAAATTACCACTGATGTTTTCTTTCCATAGTCGTAATAACCCACCAACACATCGATAACCAGAAACCGCACAAGTAGACAACCATGCAATCCAATTGCAGAAGGTGGGGCTCCCCCACTTAGCTTGAAGCTACAATTACATAACCCTGTAACCCACCAAGATTCCTTCTTCCCCATTGACATCAACTGAAAGTCCGCCAATACATTCCAAACTCGAAGTTATGTTGCATCCAAATAAAATCCGTGGACCTAGTCATTGCCCACCATGATTCCCAAATTGCTCTAAACTTTCTTCAATACGTGTGTCTATCCTACCACAGAACCCATATGCTACTCTTCCACTCTCCCACTTTTGTTAAACCCTCTCCCTTAAGCAGCTTCTCGACTTCCTCTTTTCATACTTAACCTACTAGTAATTCGACCACCACGAGACACCTTCCGCCCTGTCCTTCCTCATCTTTCGCTGCCCAAATACTGCCTCAAAGAAAAATCCATCATTGTATCACCTGTACCTGATAAATTGCTACTAACTCTAAGCCTCCTTGAATATCACCTTTCCAGAGCCATCAGTATTAGAAACGTCGATTCGATCCTGAAGTCAACATATACCTGCCATATCTGACAATCACTTCTTAAGCACTATTTCACAACATCCTGCCCTGAAGCAAATCTAAGGAGACCATAACACTGGTGAACCTCAATGCATTCCATCAAAGACGATGACACCACATCACGATGAGAATTCCACCACACTCGAGAAAGTCAAGTCTCGCTACTTCGTCAATCCAAGCCTGAGCATTCATAGACAGATTGTCTTTCCTCCACTGGATTTAAATACTGAACCCCAAAATCATGCACTGAGAAATCCTCCTTTCAAGTCATTCACTGCCCCGACACATAGACAAACACCCTACCATTGCACCAACACTGTGCGATAACACGTCTGAACATCATAGCAATCTGTATGCAACCTCAAAACCATTGAAAACACAACTACTGAGCCGAAATGACAGAACATCCTTCTGCCAGAAGCCGATAATGACTTGCTTGAATGCGCAGGGAGAAACTTCCTGTCCACGTCTGTAGTACCATTACAAATCCTTGATGCCCAATTGACACGAGTGTTAAACATCGTATAAGAATGAGTAGGAAGGATATAAAGGCATAAGCCTCAAAAGAATCAAATCGTACGATGGGGAATCAAGAAAGGGAAGTGCTCCTAACATCCCTGTAGCCTCTCGAAGATAAGTACAGATGTCTTCGTACCTATCTGCAAGACTCTGCTAGAATTGCTCATGACTCGTGAGACCTAAATAAACCTAACGCTCTGATACCAAGTTGTCACTACCAAAAACTCACTAAAGGTTGTGATGGTGCCTAGCATCGCCGTCAGGAAAGCCATCAGCGAATGATTAACTTAATTACTCATTTTAGTACTTTTGAAATCATAATTTTCATAAATTAAATAGCAAGAAATAGAATTCATAGGGTAAATGATAATATGTTTACAATAGGACATCGACACTTACTAGTGGTCCAATAAGACAGATACAGGAAGAGGTAAACAGAAATGGGGCAGAGTAAATAAACGAAATAAACAAGTATAAATACGTGGTACAATCCTCATATTAACAATAAACTCAAACTCTCAATTAGCAGTTACCTCCTCAACCGGAGTGCATATATATAATGGACCTCACCAAATAGGTCGGCATAATTCATATCAGGAAAACTCCCTAATACACTAGCTATTTGACAATTAATACGCATGATTCCATAGGAATATATTATAGAAATGCTAAGGCGTACAACCTGACCCCATCATAACATGGTGTATAACAATAGATACATCTATTATATTGCCAAGGCGAACCGCCCACTCCCATGAGAGTGTGGTACATAATCTTGCCGAGGCGTACGCCCCGATCCATCATATTGTGTGCATTGCCGTTGGTCGAATGGCACGAACCATAGATGTATCTATCCTGCCGAGGCGAACGACCCGATCCCATTATAATAAGAAGATTTGACGGGTTCTTGATCCCACTCACGAAGAGACATGCGAGTTATAACGCGGGATAAATTCGTAAGAGGAGTACAATTATTTCGCGGCTAATCACAAAGCCCATCCAAACTCTACAATAGTGAGTCTATCGCGCTACATAAGTCTAGTCTCAAGTCGTAATGTAAAATAAAGGAATTTAATAGAAAAGGGACTGCTCAAATGGATATAGTATGGTGTGAGCCTAAGTCTATAGTATGGTGTGAGCCTAAGTCTATAGTATGGTGTGAGCCTAAGTCTACCCGGACAATAACATGGATATAACTACGTACGAACTCTCGTCACCTCGTGCGTACGTAGACCCCCGCAACAAGTAACACATATCAAATACATCACCTAGGGGTAGTTACCCCCTCACAGAGTTACACGAGAGACATACCTCACTCCGAAGTTCCATAACCGGCTCCAAAGCCTCTCTAACACCTCAAACTCATAACCGTCGTTCCAAAACCAGTCAAACATTGTGCAAACCCATACAAATATACTCTAATACTCATAACAAATCAATTTAAATAAATTCCCAACTCCACTCGAAAAGTCAATAAAAGAAACCCTAGGGCCCACGTGCCCGAATTCCAAAAATATTTGAAGATAACCATTACCCATAACATTACGAACTCAAATATATAATTTATTATCAATTCCATGTCCAATTACATTGTCAAAATCAAAAAACAAAATACCAATTTCTAGGTTTTTTCTTCAAAATCCCAGAGTTCTACAAATTTTCATGCTTGAATCCATATAAAAACTATGTATTTAACTCACAATGTGAAGAAATCACTTACTCCATTATAGTTGATGAAGATGGCACTCCAAAAGTGCTCCGAAATCATCTCCCATGGACGAAATGAGATTAAAATGGGCCAAAACCCCATTTTAAAGAAGCCTCACTACCCAGCACAATTTTTGCTTTTGCGGCGAGAAGGTCGCTTTTGCTGCTCCAAGTCTCGCACCTACGAGAAACCTAGCCAAGGTCGCTGGCCGCTTCTACGGCCCTTATGCACATCTGTGCTACCCACTCCACAGGTGCGGTCTCGCTTCTACGACGAGACTGTCGTATCTACGGTCTCAACACTGCCCAATGAAATCCGCATAAGCACCCCTCTTGGCTGCTACTGCGGCTTCGCACCTGCGGCAAAACCTCGCAGGTGCGGTTACACCATAAGGCAGCTGTTTAAGCCTTTCTTCCAAGTCCAAACTCGATTTGTTGACCATTCGGAATCCACCCGAGGGCCTCGAGACCTTAACCAAATATACCAACACGTCCCAAAATACAATACGAACTTAGTCGAAGCCTTAAATTATGTCAAACAACATCAAAATCATGAATCACACCTCGAATCAAAATTATAAATTTCCAAATTTCCAAATTCTATATCTTGTGCCGAAACGTATCACATCAAGTCTGATTGACCTCAAATTTTGTACACAAGTCACCGACATTACGAACTACTCCTACTTCTGGAATTGGATTCCAAATTGGACTTGATTCACAGATAAAAGGTGCACAGGGACTTAATAAAAATCATACGAATATGTGCTCATGGAATCTCCATGTGACTACGGACAATTAATCATGAACCTGGGTATGATTTATTACGTGAATAAGAGATCAAATGTAGCCACATAAATCAAATAAATCATTAAGAAAATGAGTACATAGTAAAAACAACGCATACAATATTTCACTTCTACCTCGGTCATTACATAAACTCTGTAAGTGCATATACACTTTCCACCACATATATACACCACACCTAATACCTAAAACACATAGCAATCAAGTTAAATCCTAGGTTTTTCCCGCTTAACAAGGTTAGCCAAGATACTTACTTCCACCCGTAGCCTAAAAATCATCAAAGTTGACAAATCATCAAAACTCCAACTCCAAATGGCTCGGATCTAGTCAAATACAACCCAATAGCATAAAAACAACTATAAAAATTAGACCCAAATGATAAATATTGAATCTTTAATCAAATATACAAAATCAACCAAAACGACAAACTAGGACCTCTTTTCGAAACCCAACAAAAATGATAATTCCTGAACACCCATTTCAATACGAGTTCAAATATACAAGTTTTATCCAAAACCAACTCTAAATTGGGGTTAAAATGAAGTTTTGTAGCTTCAGTTTACGGGCGCTTTTTGGAGTGCTGAGGCAAACGCTCAAGCGCAACCGCAACCTCCCGGGTGCTGGGGCAATGGCAAAAGTGCGAACCACAATAGGAACCTACAAGATTATTGGTATGAGTTTGGAAGCATATATCTCCTAATATATAAGAAATTGAAGATGATCCAAAAATAAAAGTTGTATCCCTTTGCATTTATTTTCCACAAATTCAAACTTTTTGTCATTTCGATATTTGTACAAAATGTTATGGCCATTTTACTATAGGTTAGTAGTGCAGTCACTATTGGATGGCGACCACATAACATTGATTGCGGCCGTAAAGCTTGGAGTGCGGTGGGATTTACGGACCGCACTAGGATGCCAACATTGTGTGACATCAGATATTTGTATATAAATGTGATTTTATTGATTTTGATTTTTTCTTCACCAATTTAGAGACTTGGGAGCTCGCTTTTGAAGGATGTTTACCTAGATCTTCATCTACAAGCTTGGGATTCAAGTCATTTTGAGGTGGATTTGAAAGGTAAATTAGATTTGGAAGATAAAAGATGTTCCTAATTCGAGGTAAGTATCTTGTCTATTCTTGTAAGAGGAAAATCTCCCAATACAAGATCTGTTTGATACTTGATGCTTTAAAAGGAGCCACGTATATGCGTAGCTAGGTGTAAAACCCCACCGGTTGTTTTGAGCATTTGCATTCCGTTCAGCTATTTGAAGTCTTGCGTATCTTTGTATGATGTATTATGATCTGTGTTAATCGTCTGTTTTGGTTTTCAGGTGTTTGGAATTTCTTTGGAAGAATGATTCTCAACTAGAACGTTTTAAGTTGGAAGAGTTAACCAAGTTTGACTTTTTTGTATTTGACCCAGAATGAAGTTTTGATGGCTCCGTTAGGTATGGATGGTGGTTTTGGACTTGGGGGTTTGCCCGAAATTGTATTTGGATGTTTCTAGAAGGTTTGACACTAATTGGCGAAAGTTGGCAATTAGACGGTTTGGAATTCATAAGTTTGACTGGGAGTTGACCTTGATGATATCAGGTTCAGATTGTGTTTTTAGAAATTTGAATAGTTTTGTTATGTCATTTGGGACTAGTGTGCAAAATTTGAGGTCATTTCGGGTTGGTTTGATATGGTTCGGCATGAGTTTTGAAAGTTGAAAGTTCAAACATTAAGTTCGATTTGAGGTACGATTCGTGGTTTTGATGTTGTTATACATGATTTGAGGCCTCGAGTAAGTCTGTGTTATGTTATGAGACTTGTTGGTATGTTCGGACGGGGTCCCGAGGGTCTCAGTTGAGTTTCTGTTAGGTTTTGATTATGTTGCGCTTGTGTTTGATATTTCAGCATCATTTCTTCAAGCATAAATGGTACCACATTAAGAAAATGAGCTCCAATTTCTGTTTTGATTAAAGCATTAGATCCGTATTGTAAATATGAAGGCACAGAAAAAAAGAATTTGGACATCGTATGAGGGATTTATTCTCATTTTAGTGTCGGATAAGAGGGTTGGTGCTGGTGCATCGAGATGCGAAGTTGGTTCCGCATCTGCGACCCCGCAGGTACGAAAAATTGTCCGCAAAAGTGGAAATGATAGTTGGAAATGCGTAGGTGCAGAATTTTTGTCGCAAGTATTTTTATTTTACAACTTATGACATTTATAGTCCATCCGAACTATTTGAACAAAATTAAATGAAATACTTTCTCATTTCACAGTAAAGCCATTAACAAAATAAGATTCCAATCCTTACAAATTTAGCAAGTGCTATGTCAAATATAAAAACATTAAAAATTATATTTCCCATTTTATAAAATGAAGATAACAATAGAGCTCAAATCAATACAGAAATCGATATCACGATCTGGTGGCATGCCTGGGAGATGAGAAGGAAACACATCGGAGAACTCTCGGACCATGGGCACTGAATCAATCGCCAAAGTCTATGTAGTAGTATCTCGAATGTAAGCTAGACAAGCCAAAGAACCCTTCTCGACCATATGTCGAGCTTTTAGAAAAGAGATAACCCGACTAGATGCACTGACAAACGAACCCTTCCAGTCCAGTCTAGGACACTCTGGCATCACCAAGGTAACAGTCTTGGCATGGCATTCAAGGATGGCGTGATATGGATACAACCAGTCCATGCCCAGGATGACCTGAAATTTGGTCATATCAAAAAATAGAAGATCCGCTCTAGTCTCATAACCACAGAATGTCATTACACAGGAACGGTAGACTCGGTCCACAACAACGGAATCACCCACTGGTGTGAACACATAAAAATGAGTACCTAGGGACTCACGAGGAACACCCAGAAAATGAGGATACAGATATAAAACATATGAATACGTAGACCCTGGATCAAATAGTACCGAAGCATCCCTACCGCATACAGAAATAATACTTGTGATCACGGCATCTGAGGTCATTGCATCTGGTCTTTCCAAAAAAGCATGGAATCTACCTGGAGTGCCACCTGACTGGCCTCCACATGTCTGACCTCCACCTCTAGGACAACTGGTGCTGTAATCATAGGTTGATGAACCTACTGTACTGCCTTGCCCCGAAGTCTGGGATAAAACCTCTTCATATGGACGGGATCCCCGCACTCGTAATAACCCCTCGGAATGGCAGACGGCTGACTGGAAGTCTGATCCTGATGGCGTAAATACCCACTGGAGGAACCTTGCATGGTTGGTGGCCGGTAGGAACTCTCTGTCATGGCGTTGAAATAAGGCCGCACTGGAGCACTACGAGAAGGTGGCGATGTTCGAAATGTGGTCTTGCTAGACTAACCCCTCACAAACTGACCTTTTCCCCCATCCAGAGCAACTCTGAACTCTCCAAAATATCGAAATCATTTGTCCCTCGTCGCCTTCTCGTGGCTACGCTGACGTACCCCCTCGATCCTCCAAGCTATCTCCATAACTAGCTCGTACGTAGTACCTATCTTAAACTCTCGGGGCATAGTGGCCTGAATACCAGAGTGAAAACCTACAACAAACCTCCGCACTCTCTCTGTATAGGTAGGAAGTATCATGAGTGCATGGCAAGACAACTCATAGAATCTCGCCTCATAGTCGGTCACCGACAACTTCCCCTACTAGAGCTGCTCGAACTGAAACTGCAACTCTCCCCTCTAAGAGGGTGGAAAGTATCTGTCCAGGTAGAGACGTGTGAACTGGTCCCAAGTCATGGGAGGAGAATCTGCTGGTCTGCTGAGAAGATAAGACTGCCACCATCTATGGGCCCTGCCCTCCAGCTGAAAGGTGGTAAAGTCCACCCCGTGGGACACCAATATCCTCATGTTATGTAGTATATCCCAGCATCAATCAATAAAGTCCCGGGGGTCCTCATGTAGCTCACCTCCATAGATAGGAGGGTGTAGTCTGGTCCATCTGTCCAATAGCTTCTGCGGCTCGCCGGCCGCAGCTTGTCTGCGCTCAGGTATAGCTACTGCAACTGGCTGGACTCCGCCCATGGGTAGTGTTCCGAAGTCTAATATATGGCAGCGGCATGTCCAGGAGCCTGAGTGGTAGGGGTCTGTGCTCCCACTCCCGCTTGAGATGTGGCTGGGTCTGATGGAAATAAATCAGCCTGAGTCGTAAAATCCATGAACCGTAGCATACAACCCATGAGCTACTGGAATCCCGGTGCAAACATGAAATCCACTAGAGCTGGCTCTGATGCAGGCACCTCGCCCTACTCCTCAATAATAGGACCCTCCACGAATCCACTGGTGGCACAACTGCGACAACTCTGGGACGTCCTCATCCTCTACCATGAGCTGGAGCCCTCCCTCGGCCTCAGCCTCGAGAAATAAGGGGAGTAGCTCCTCTAGGATCCACTGGTCGCACAACTGGGGAAACTCTAGGACGTCCTTATCCTCTACCACGAGCTGGATCCCTCCCTCAACCTCTAGCAACAGGGGGAGTAGCTCCTCCAGGATCGGGTTCATCTGCTGCTGGCGTTCCCACAATTTGTGAGAGAATAAGAGAAAGATACTTAGCGCAACATCAACTGCACAATAGGAGATGAAGAAAGAGTAGTTTCCTAGCATCCTATAGCCTCTCGAAAATAAGTACAGACGTCTCTGCACCGATCTGCAAGACTCTATTTGTCACGACCCAAAATTCACTAGTCGTGATGCACCTAACTCGACCTGCTAGGTAAGCCAACTAACAGACAATATAATCCAAATGAAATTATATGAAAATAGTGAAGAATTATCTGGAAATTTAAAAATTAACTCAAGAACTGGTAGTACGAATAATGAGCTTTTAAGACTTGGAATTTACAAAGCCGATACAAACAATTACACGATCTTTTTGAAAGTTACATAAACAGATTAACAAAATTTAAAGCTACCAAGGACAAGTGGAAGTTATATCCGGAATTCACGAACATCTTCAGGGTCAGCTCCCGACATCACCAGCAGTTTCGCTCCAAGATTCTGCACGCAAGGTGCAGAAGTGTAGTATGAGTACAACCGACCCCATGTACCCAGTAAGTATTTTGTCTAACCTCGTCGAAGTAGTGACGAGGCTTCTTAGTAAAAAGATGCTCACTAATAAAAATTTGTATCGAAATCTAGCAATAGAACTATACTACAGTATAACAGGATATAGTACACGAAATGAATGTACAAACAAATAACAGAGTACTAGAAGAGATCATAATTCAACAGTTTCCAATATCTCAACCAATCTTTTCCTTAAAGCGAAACCAATAAACCACAATAGTCACCCCATAACTTTCATAACGTGAGGAATATACTCTGATATCAAGTCAATTGCACAGCCACACACTTCATGCATTTATCTCATGCTCACCAAATATGCATACAACAGTACCAACCGGATGGCAGAAATGCCGATAACAGTAATGACAAAGTATAAAATACGCAAATAGCAATAATGAATGAGAATAATAGCAATAATGAATGAGAATGCACATAAGGGCATCAGTAACAGACTATACGGAAAGCATAGAGGTGATGACAACAATCAGGAAAAGGAATGTAACTTCAACTAACTAGCATGGTGGAGGCATATATACAAATATAACGAATATGAAGGGAACATATTATCTTTATGCGTTAACGTAGAAGCATGAATGACTAACACGGTAGAAGGCATGTACTAAGTGCAACCAAAATAGATACGACAAAGATATAATTATGACAGCAGGAAATAGGCATGGTATTTGCAAGTTTAGCAAGTAGAAGGCATGAGTGACACAATAACAAATAAGGTAAAGAACAAGAACATGGCATTAACGACAAGTCACATAAGAACCACAAATACAACAATAACAACTCGGTGTAACTGCATGAACGTATACATAGAGGAAAGATATCACAACATAATGCATGATAATATAAATGAAATGGCATACACTCACATAACATGGCACGACATCACCCTTCTTGGTTTTACTCACAAATGATATGGAACGGCATCACCCTTCATGCTTTTACTCTCAATAATATGGCACGACATCACCCTTCGTGCTTTTACTCTCAATAATATGGCACGGCATCACCCTTCGTGCTTTTACTCTCAATAATATGGCACGTCATCGCCCTTCATGCTTTTACTCTCACTAATATGGAACGACATCACCCTTCGGGCTTTACACTCTCCCTCACATGATAATGTATAAACAAAGGCACGACATCACCCTTCGTGCTTTACACTCTTCCTTACCAAGAATATGTATATCAATGACAAACAGGGCAGGAAGCATAAATAACGTCAAGGAGAACGTTTAAACGAATATTCCAAATGAATCCCAATCACAACTTTCCAAGCCAACAATAGTTCAATAAACCCGCAAGAATCTTATTATTCAAGTATTCCAACAAATCTCACAAATGATCTACAACACAAGTATAGAATCTAGTATCTCAAGAATATCGGCCGTAGCAATGTATTAAAGATTATGCATATTGATGACCAAATTAAACACACTAATGTATTCTCAGAATTCCATCAAATTTGACCAAGTTATAATAAGCTAAGTTGTAGTTCTAACATTTAATACTATGTTCTTAGTATCTAGGAGTCAAGTAAGGCATGAGGCAAGAGGGTCACGTGATTCTACAAGACACAATTTATAACATAATTTACCCTCGAGCATGGTTAACCCCGGCACATGCATATATGCTCGTCACCTCATATATGTATCACCCCCGTATGTAACAAACAATGTCAAATAGTAGGAAAAGTTCCCTCAATAAAGTTAGGCAAGACACTTACCTCTTTCCAAAAGTCCGCTCAAAGCAAAATCATAGCTTTTCCTCTCAAACAAGCCTCCAAACCAATACAATCTAGCAAATTACCAACCAAACATTTCAAATTAAACCTTAGGAACTACCCACGATTGCAAAAGATTCAATTTAGGTCATTATTAAAAAGTCAACAAAAGTCAATTCCCGGGCTTGCTTGATCCAAGCCCAAAATTCGGACCAAAACCTGAGTAACCATTCAACCCCGAGCCCGGTTATGTAATTTATTTTGAAATCCGACCTCAATATGAGGTCTAAATCCCAATTTTACAAAAATCCCTAATTCTACCCAAACCCCCAATTTCTACCCGGAAAATACTAGATTTTAAGTTACAAACTTATGAAATGTAATAAAAGATTGAAAGGAAAAAAGTTAGAATCACTTACCAATGGATTGGGGGAGAAGAGTTCTTTGAAAAATTGCCTCTTAGGGTTTTCTAGCTTTGAAAATTTGTAGAATGAACAAAAATCCCGTTTTTTCCTTCTTTTACCCAGTTGCAGTTATCATAATTGCGATCAATTCCTTGAAAATGCGAAGAATCTCTGATCGTGCTATCTTCGCAAATGCGATGCATATGTTGCAAATGCTAGCCAAGGTCATTCGCAAAAGTGAACTTCTGACTCACAAATGCGAGTGTGCCTTGGCATGATTCCAGTCGCAAATGCGACAATATTCACACAAATGCGAACCCTGCCCACTTCGCATTTGTGGGCTTCTCTTCGTAAAAGCGAAGCTAACCCAGCCCCCTCCCTCTTCGCAAATGCGAGCCTGACTTCGCATTTGCGATCAAGTCCTCGCAAATGCGAGATCTGCAGACTTGATGCACCAGCTATGTTTTTTTCAAAGTCTAAACCACTCCGTAGCCTATCCGAAACTTACCCGAGCCCTCGGGGCTCTAAACCAAATATGCACACAAGTCTAAAAATATTATACAAACTTGCTCGCATGACCAATTTGCCAAGATAACACCTAAAACTACAAATTGAGCACCAAATCAAAAGAAATTTTCAAGAAAACTTTAAAATTTCCATTTCAACAACCGGACGTACGAATCACATCAAACCAACTTCGTTTCTCACCAAATTTGACAGACAAGCCATAAATATAGAAATGAACTTATATCGGATTTCGGAACCAAAATACAGACCCGGTATCATTAATTTCAAACATCGGTCAAACCTTTAGATTCATTAAGCCTTTAAACTTTCAAATTTCAACAAAATGTGATAACTCGAGCTAAGGACGTCCGAATTAGATTTCGGGCATACGCCCAAGTCCCAAATCACGATACGGACCCATCGAGACCGTGAAAATACGGATCTGAGTTTGTTTTCTCAAAACATTGACCAAAGTCAACTCAAATGGGTTTTAAGGCAAAAGTTTCATATTTTTATCAGTTTTTAACATAAAAGCTTTCCGAATAAATACCCAGACTGCGCACACAAATTGAGGAGGGCTAAAATGAGGTATTTGAGGTTTCAAAGTGCATAATTAAGTTCTAAAACATAAGATGACCTATCGGGTCATCACACTATTAGGCCTGCTCATAACTTGTGAGACCTACGTAAACCTAGTGCTCTCAGACCATGTTGTCATGACCAATTTTCCTGTAGGCCATGATAGCGCCCAACGTCGCCGCTAGGCAAGCCAACGATGAACTAGCTATGTATTTATTCTTTTAATTATTTTAGAATTTATTGATTCTTAATTATTAAATAAGTAAGAGGTGAGAAATTTACTAACATAAAGTGTAAACGATCATAAGAACAAGTGTGGTGAAATAAATACTCAAAATCATCAAGTGTCTACTAGCAAAATTCCAAGACCTAGTGTCACAAGTGTATGATCTACTAGTAAAATATACAAAACACTAAACTATTGTCTGAAATAAAGTGGACAGAAAGTAAATACGAAAGAAAGACTTTGAGTGTTGCAGAACGGCTCGGAAGGCAAGTCACCGCTAAGTCTCGGGGAATCAGGAATGTGCGCTGGGGTGTCTACCAGATGCAACTGCCTTAGATCCTGCACGATTAGTGCAGAAGTGTAGCCTGAGTACAAAAATAACATATACCCGGTAAGTATCCAGTCTAACCTCGAAAAAGTAGTGACGAGGGATCGATTTCGACACTTACAATGGGCTAACAATAAAAATACAGGAATTCTAAATAAGCATGGGTTATGTAAATAATAATAATAACTCAATAAGAAGTAGGAAAGTAAATAATTATTTCCCTAATAGTAAATCCCAAGTCAGATTTTGTCATATATAATTTTAATCTCTCAAACCATGAAATAATATAAAAAACAATTAAGCTCCGGGTATTATCACGCACAATTATGTCGAGGTCGTACGACCCGATCCAAAATATATATACTATGTGCATTGTCGAGGGTCGAACGACAAAAACCATAGATGCATCAATTAACCTGTCGAGGCGAACGGCCTGCTCTCATGAGAGTAAAGGATTTTACCTCGCTCGTGGAAATACTTCCGGCGAGAGTGGACATGGATTTCTCAGAGTTATTATTATAAAATTTTTCAATTCTTCCCAACCATAAGAAATATAAACTGGAGACTTTATATCTCAAAATCCTTAATCTCAGCTCTGATCAAGATAATTAATATGCGTAATCAACATAACAATGCAAACAAGGCATGATGTAAATCTAAGACTACCTGGACATCACATGGAAATTAACTACGCACGGACTCTCGTCACATAGTGCATACGTAGCTCCCCACACAAGTAATTCACAACAAATACACCTAAGGGGATGAGTTCCCTCTTACAAGGTTAGGCAAGAGACTTAGCTTGTTCTCAAGCTCACTTCTGATCCACAAATATGATTTAAATCCTCAACTCGGTGCCAAACAACCCGAAACTTGTCAAATCTTATATAAATTAATCAATACATGTTCAAAAGTTCATAATTTAACTATTAGAGTAATTACCCAACCCAAATTGGAAGATTCCTAAAATCCACCCCAAGGCCCACATGCTCGGATTCTAGAATTTTTCGAAGATAATTGTTAGCCATAACCTCACGAACTCAAATATATAGTTTTCACCCAATTCCATAATCATTTTCGTGGTTAAATGCCATTTTTATCAAAAACTTAGGTTTTTCATCTAAACCCATAATTTTCACAATATTACATGTTAAAATCTACCCATAATCTATGTATTTAACTTCCATGGGATAGAAATTACTTACCTTCAATAGCTAGGTGAAAACCCCTCTCTAAGAAGTGCCAAAATCGCCCAAGGAGTGAATGAAATGAGTCAAAAATGACATAAGTCCCATATTAAATGGACCTTATTGACTTCAGCATTTTCGCTTCTATGGACCTGGTGCCGTATCTGCGGCGCCGCACCTACAAAAAATCCACCGCAGGTGCGGTCCTAGCCCAGGCTGGCTGGTTCCACTTATGCGGACGGGATCCCGCTTCTGCGGTTTCGCTTCTGCGAAGGGTGGAGCGCACCTATGGCCTCCTCGCACCTGTAGACTTCTAATCGCAGAAGCGAGGCCGCTTCTGCGAACCACTGACCAAGAGTCCAAAGCTTCTTCTGCGACCAAGAGCTCGCACCTACGGCCAAAAGCTCGTAGGTGCGGGCACACCAGAACTGGTGCACCAGCAGCCCCTTTTAAGCTCTAACTCAATCTGTGCAACGTCTGAGTAGCACCCGAGGCCTCGTCCAAACATACCATCAAGTTTATAAACATGAGACGGACTCACTCGAACCCTCGGAATTCGAAAAACAATAACAAAACTAAGAATCACGCCCCAAACCAAATCGAATCAACTTATGAACTTCAAGTTCTTCCAACTTGCTCCGAACGCGCCGAATCATACCTAAACTATTAGGAATGGTACCAAATTTTGCGTGAACGTCTTTTATCACCATACGGAGCCATTCCTAGGCTCCGAATCTCAAACAGACCTCGATAACATCTAAACCTACTACAAACAAAATTTAAAGAACTTTTAAGCCTTCAATAAGCCAACTTTCAACTTCAGGCATCGAAACACTCCCGGGTCATCCAAACCCTGGTCCGAACATACGCCTAAGTCCAAAATCATCATACGAACCTGTGGGGATCGCCACATCCCAGTTTCGAGGTCGTTTACTAGAAATATTAACCCAAGACAAACTTAGCCCTTTAAAGCCAATACTAAGGAACTAAGTGTTCCGATTTCAACCCGAACCAACCATCCCCGAAAGTTATAAAATAGCAAAAGCATATACGGGAATCTTATTTAGGGGAACAAGGATCTAGAAAGCAAAACGATCGATCGGGTCATTACACAGTGAACACATGTAACTCCCAAAATAAAAATAATAATGTCTTTTCTATGCAACACAATTTAACACAATTTGTGACATCCTTCCCTGCTTTCCCCCACAAGTATGGATGCACATTTACAAATAATTGCATAGAGTCCAAAGCATAACTTTAGAGAAAATCCCTCGAGAAGAGTAAACTTTAATCAACTTACCTCACTTTCGCTTTATTAACATTCACAAGCTTTCAATGCTCTTCCATCATTCCAATGTTGATAAAAATGCTCAAACATCACCAACAAGTCGATAGCTATAATTAGATATCCTAATTATGTCACAACATGACATAAAATATTGATCAATATCCATTTATGGTTCATAAGTTGGCTACAAGCCTCCAACAACTCAAATCGCTGAATAGATTCACGTGCTAGCATATTCAACTTCATTCTTATATTTTAATACCCATTCGAAGTCATTATTGACACTATATAAATTGTCCAATGCCACCAAGTTACTATTCATCGTCTTCCATAATCAACACTTGCAAACTATACAATTTGGGTGATTACTTAGTTGATCACTTCCAACTTTTGGTAACAAATAATTCCATAGGTTCATTGTATTCATCAATTTCATTTCCAAGAATAATATTCATCTTCTCTCTTATTTTCTCAAAAGTACTATTCATGTCATAAACTAGAGTTTTACAATCTAATTTTCAACCATTAAAATTATAACAAATTCTACAAATACTTCTAACTTCTTATAATAAACGAGTTTGAAACATTAGAATTACTCCTAGTGGATCAATCTTGAAAAATCACAACTTTGGTGATTTTTGTGTTCTTGAGGATTTGATGATGAAATATAGTATTTGTATGTAAGAATGATATTAGGACTCATGTATATTGAGTAAGAATCAACCCAAAATATCATTAATAACTTACCTTAGTTTGTTGGACTTGATTTGAGCTTAAAATAACCTCTTGACCATAAGAACCCTAACCCCAAAAGCTCAAAATACTCTCTCCCCGACCTTGTACTTATACGCCCAAATATTTGGGTATCAGATGTTGCCCCGGATGTTTCACGTCGCCAGTTCATTCCTCCTCCAAGCCTGGATGCGGACCCGGATGCTATGGCAGTACTTCACTGCCAGTCTTTGGTAATTTGATCATAACATTTTGTAGGAATGTCCAAATGAAGAACGATTTGAAGCGTTAGAAGGAGACTCAAAGATATTTCGTTTAATATGTGGTTCACCATATACTTGTATATAGATATGCTCATCCAAAGTTAGGTCTTGCGCGTTCTCATTTTGAACTTTAGTCTATTATGTAATTTCCAACTTGGCTTGTCCCAAGGGCTCTCCTTAGGTCCTATATCACTTCAAATATACCTCACACACTTGTTATTATGTTCATGGGATATCTTTCATAATATTAATTAACACTCGCATACAAATAAATATAATTAGCACACGTCGGACCTCTTAATGACCACCTTATAATATTTCAAAACTTTTTCTGGGCACTACATCTAACTTCTATAATAATTAAAAAATTAATTAAATGAAGGTTTATTATTTCTCTTTAGGGACAAAATAGTAATTTAACTTATAAAGGGTATTATTCTAAACTAACTTTGAAGGTAGGAGCTTCCTTATTTTTCATATAAAATATTAAACCATCATCTCTTGTTCTTTTACTTTCTCAGTTTTGTAAGATCTACATCTTAGAATGTCACGACCCAATTCCATTTTTTTGGCCGTGATGGCGCCTAACATCATTGCTAGGCAAGCCAACAGTCAACAATCTAGTGATTTCCCATTTTAATAAGTTTTTCCCAAGTAAATAACTTTCCTTAATTTAATAGGTTTAGTAAGAAACAGATTTAAACCAATAGAACGAAAGCAGCTGAATGTATTTATGGCCATCAAAATAAATCCAAAATCACAATTCTACTAGTATGTGCCAAGATCTGGTGTCACAGGTGTGTGGTCTACTAGTAGAATATAGAATACCCAAAGATCTCTACTCTATTGTCTGAAATAGAATAGACAGAAAATAAACCAAAAGAGAGACTCTGGCTGTTGCTGAACGGCTCAGAAGGGCAGCTCATCGTGTGGTCTCGGACCAGAAGTCAAGTATGCCCGCCGGACTGATAACCTGATGCACCTCCCTCAAATCATGCACATCAAGTGCAGAAGTGTAGCGTGAGTACATAAACAATATGTACCCAGTAAGTATCTAGTCTAACCTCGAAGAAGTAGTGATGAGGGGTCGACTTCGACACTTAATATGGGCCAAATATATAATAGTATGAAGTTCTAGGTAAATATGATATATAAAATGATAATGGAACCCAGAGCAGGAAAATAAGTAAACAATCCTTTCATTTCAAGTAAGAACCAAGTCATTTCTCTCGTTTAATCCTTTCACATTTCAAGTCCATGGAACAATATCAAATATAAAAGGGTTCCAATATCTTTACGCACGAATTATGCCGAGGACGTATGACCCGATCCAAATATACATATAAATATATTTTGCACTGCCGAGGGTCGAACGACCCGAACCATAGATACATCCATTAACCTGCCAAGGCAAACGGCCCGCTCCCATGATAGCAGTGAAAATTTACCCCGCTCGCGGAATATACTTGCTAAGCGGTTGAATATAGATTTTCTCAAGTTATCATAACATTTCTCATTTCTTTTTTTTTTCAAAATAAGAAATTCAGCTAGGAACCCTTAAAATATTGAAATTCTCAACCTCCGCTTTAATCCAAACAATTAGTAAGCATAAACAAGCAACAGTATCAACAAAACATGGTGTAAGCCTAAATCTAACCGGACATAAGCATGAATAGTAGCTACGCACAGACTCTTGTCACTTCGTACGTATGTAGCCCCCACAGATAGAAGTACATAATGATTAAGTTCTCCTATGGGGTTAATTCCCTCTTACAAGGTTAGAAAAGAGACTTACCTTATTTCAAGGCCTACTTCACGATCCAAGAATGTACTCACACCCTCAATTGGTGTCGAATCAACCCAAAACAAATCAAATAGTATATATACTAGTCAATACATGCTCAAAAGTTCGTATTCCAACTACTAAAGAGGTTACCCAACCCTAAGTGTAAGATTCTTCAAATTCACCCCGGGCCCATGTGCCCGGATGCCGAAAACTTTCGAAGAAAGTCGTTACCCCTATACTCATGAACTCAAATATATGATCTTTAGCAGATTTCATAACAAATTTCATGATTAAATCTTATTTTTATCAAAACCCTAGGTTTTTCTCCTAAAACCATGATTTTCACTAATTTACATGTTATAATCTACCCATAAGTTATGTATTTGACTCATATTTGGTCGGAATTACTTACCTCAAGGTGTTAGATGAAAATCCAAGATTCACCCACCAATGGAATAAATGAGCCAAAATGACTAAGTCCCGCATTAAATGAAGGATTCTGCCTTCAGCGGTTTCCGCACCTGCGGAGGGACTTCCACTTATGCGGGACCGCTTTTGTGGAACCAGCCTGGCCACTCGTCCATCGCACCTGCATAGCCAGGGCCACTCCTGCGGTCAACTCTTTCGAGCCTGCGGACAGAGCCTCTTTTGCGGTCATAGTCATCGCACCTGCACGGTCGCAGGTGCCCAAAACTCCTCGATCCTGCGGATCCTGGGAAGCCTTGGCTTGCTCGCTTCTGCACCTCCTGGCTCGTACCTGTGGCTGGTCAAGCGTAGGTGCGATTACACCAGCAGCTAGGAACTTCAGTTGTTGCTCCCAAGTTTCAACTTGGTCCGGGCCTCGTCCGATCGATACCTGGGCCCCCCGAAGCACCGTCCGAACATACCGACAAGTTTGAAATCATTAAACGGACCCGCTCGAACCCTCAGAACGTCCCAAATGACATTAAGACTAAGAATCATACCCCAAACCAATTGGATAAAAAATATGAACTTTAAGTTCTTCAATTTACTCCCAAAGCGCCTAAACGTACTTACACTACTCAGATTGACGCCAAATTTAGCGTGCAAGTCTTAAATGACATTACGGAACTACTCCAATTTCTGGAACCAGAATCTGAACCCTGAAATGGCCTACGGACCCCCAAATCAAAATTCGGGCACACCCTTAAGCCTAGAATCACCATACGAAGCTTTTCCAAGGCTCGAAATCCCAAATGGACATCTAAAATTTAAAGACCCAAGTCAACCCAAACTTATGAAATTCACCCAAAATGCCAACTTTTATTATTAGGCGCCGAAATACTCCCGGGTCATCCAAAACCCGACCCGAGCATACGACCAAGTCAGAAATTATCATACGAATCTATTGGAACCGTCGAATCCCGATTCAGAGGTCATTTACTCAAAATGTTGACGGAAGTCAAACTTAGCCTTTTATGGCGAACTTAAGGAGCCAAGTGTTCCGATTTTAGTCTGAACCCTTCCAAATCCCAAACTATCCATCCCAGCAAGTCATAAAACAGTAAAAGCACGTTCGGGAAGTCTTATTTAGGGGAACGCGGTTCTAGAAATCTGTCACGACCCGAAATTCCCACCTCCGGACTGTGATGGCGCCTAATATTTCACTTGGTAGGCAAGCCAATGTTAGAATAACATTATCCATTTTTAAAATAATTTTTAAATTTATTAATAA
>AWOL01S0107852.1:0-14457 GCA_000715115.1 Nicotiana otophora
TGAATTACAAAAAAAATACAGATTGGTGATATGCAGAAGATGAAAAGTATAATCAAAGCTAAGCTGGACAGCATTGAAATTCTATTGATGATATAATGATTTTTATATTGTCTAGTATAAAAGGCAGCCCGATACACTACTTTCCCGTTATGTGTGGGGTTCGGAGAAAGGCTGGACTACTAGGATCTATTATATGCAGTCTTACCCTGCATTTTTGCAAGTGGCTAATAACACGACTTGAACCCGTGACCTCCTGGTCACATGGCAGCTACTTTACCAGATACCTTATATTGTCTAGTATATGTAAGTTTGATAAAAACTTAAGGTCCACTAAACTGTATAGAGAACCGCGTTCGCTATCAGTTACCAAAGAACAAGCACAAGGATTTAAGCAAATGACACAACAGAGTTTTACGTGAAAAACTCCCAACTCACGCGACTAAAAATTACGACCTACACTTGTAGAATTTCAACTTCACTAACCAAACAAATTTTAGATTACAACCTATTGTAACCTAGGAATTCAACATACTTCTATTGTGTAATAAGTATCAGTTGTAAATTCTCTTTGTTTCAGATTCATGTTGATCAGTCATAGTACTTCTTGTGGAGCTTCTTGAATTAAGTACTTCCACTTTTCTCAACGGAGATGCTTTGGAAACTTTCATTCTCCTGTTTGGCCAACCTTCTTATTGAGAAAAAGTGTTTTTTGGGTTAAAAGTAATTTTTTTTAAAGTTGAGGTGTTTGGTTAAATTTTTAAAATGAAAAAGAAATTGTGAGTACAAGTAAAAATAGTTTTTAAGAAACAGAAAAAATACATGTTGAAAAATATTTTTGACAAAAATATACTTAGAAGAACTTTTAAGAAAGTCAAATACTAATTATCGTTCAAAGTACTTTTTTAAAAATTAATTAATCAAATATAAACTACTTCTCATCAAAAATATTTTATTTGAAAAGCATTTTTCAAAATAAGTTGATTTTAGAAACTTGGCGAAACATGCTANCTTGGTCAAATACTAATTACCGTTTAAAAGTACTTTTTAAAAAATTAATTAGTCAAATATAAACTACTTCTCATCAAAAATATTTTATTTGAAAAGCATTTTTCAAAATAAGTTGATTTTAGAAACTTGGCGAAACATGCTAGGTATGTACGTAATAGGTGATACAATAGCTTTGCTTTTCATCCCTTTGAATTTATGAGCATTTCCATCATGAACTGAGTCATGAATAGTAAAACATAATGCAGGTAAATAACTCAAATTTTGGGAGGCATACAACTAGGATGGATAATATGAGTGATTAACTATTTTCTTTTAACTATTATGACACTCCTACATATAACATAAGAGATGTAAATTCACCACATTACGGTGGCGGAAATAGGGAGTTTGTAACGACTCAACCGGTCGTTTTGCCTTCTAGAACCCCGTTTTTCTAAATAAGACTTCTCGTATGTGCTTTTACTGTATTATGACTTGCAGGGATGGTTAGTTCAGGAACGGAAAGGGTTCGGGGTGAAATCGAAACACTTGGTTCCTTAGTTGACTTTAAAAAGGCTAAGTTTGACTTCGGTCAACCTTTTTAGAAAATGACCTCGGAATCGGGATTTGACGCTTAATAGTGAAAGTTAGCTATTTGAAGGTTTTAAGTTTTTTTTTTAAATTTGGTCTGGAGAAGGTTTTTAAGTAATCGAGCTCCGTTTGGAATTACGAGCTTGGGAATAGTTCCATATGGTGATTTAAGACTTGCACGCAAAATTTGGTGTCATTCCGAGTAGTTTAAGTATGTTTCGGCGTATTCGGAGTAAGTTTGAAGAATTTAAAATTTCTAAGTCAAATCAATTTCGTTTGGTATATGATTCTTAGTTTTGATGTTGTTTTACGCATTCTGAGGGTACGAACGAGTCCGTTTTATAATTTCAAACCTGTTGGTATGTTCGGGCGGGACCCCGGGGGCCTCAGGAGTTAATCGGACGAGGCTCGGACAAAGTTTGGACTTAGGAGCAGCAGCTGAAGCTTCCATCTTCTGCTGCAATCTCACCTGCGATTGGCCAGCCGCTGGTGCGAGATCACAGAAGAGGACTAGCCAGGGACGCCCAGGGATCGCAGAAGCGGAGTTTTTGGCGGACCAGCGAGCGCGCAAATATGGAGGAGGAGGGCGCAGAAGCGGCGAGGGCCGCAGGTGCGGAAGAAGCATCACAAAAGCGGACTCGCAGAAGCGGTCCTTAGGCTGCATATGCGGAGTTTGGCCAGTTGCGGGAGGACCGCACCTGCGTGGATATTTTCGCAGAAGCGGAGCCGCAGGTGCGGCGGTGGCTTCGCAGGTGAGAAAGACCTGCTGGGCAGAATGTTTAAAAGAACATGGCTCAACCATTTTAGCTCATTTTTCTTCATTCTTGGGCAATTTTGGAGCTTCTTGAGAGGGGTATTTACCTAGCAACTTGGAGGTAAGTTAATTCTACTTATTGTGAGTTAAATACACATATTATGGGTAGATTATAATATGTAAATTGTAGAAATCAAGGATTTAGATGAAAAACCTAGATCTTGATAAAAATGAGATTTTAACCACGAAAATGGTTATGGAATGGGATGCAAATTGTATATTTGAGTTCTTAAGGTTATGGGTGATGATTTTCTTCGAAACTTTCCGAAATCCGGGCACGTAGGCCCGGGGTTAATTTTAAAAAATTTACTAATTTGGGTTGGTTAATTAATCTAATAATTTAATTTCGAATTATTGAACATGTATTTTTTAAATTATATGGCATTTGGCTAGTTTTGAATTTTTCGGCACCAAATTGAGGCGTTAACGTGAAATTGTGATCGAGAAGTGAGCTTTGAGGCGAGATAACTCTCTTGTTTAACCTTGTAAGAGGGAATTTACCCCATAGGTGTTGAAAATAAATATTTGTTCCTAATTGTGGGGGCTACGTACGTATGAGGTGACGAGAGTCCGTCCATAGATACTATTATGCTATTGTTCGGGTAGTTTTAGGACCTGATTCATGAACTACTTGGAATTCTACACTATACTTGTTAAATTAAAATGCCTAAATTATATTAGAACTTGTTAGAGAAATTTTGAAAGGTAGTTAATGAAATTTGTATTATCTTGGATATAAATCATTAATAATGTTTAAGTCAAATGTTTGTAAAACATTCTTCTCTTCTTGTGGAGCGGGCCGAACGCCTCGACAATAGATAGATGCATCTATGGTTCATGTCGCTCGACCCTCGGCAGTGTACTCACTATTCTGGATCGGGTCGTACGACCTCGGCAGAAATCGTGCTTAATAATAAAAATTATTCGGTGCTTTGATATTTATTTTATTGCGGCTTGTAAAGGTAAATGATTTATTGGAATTCATTAATTATGAAAGAATTACGTATTTCTGTTAGTTAAGGAATTATTGCTATTCACATAAATCATGTTTATTTAAAAATCTTATTCTTAATATTATTGACCCATAGTGAGTGCAGAAGTCGACCTCTCATCACTACTTCTTCGAGATTAGGCTTGATACTTATTAGGTACACGTTGTTTACGTACTCATGCTACACTTGCTGCACTTTTTCTGCAGGACCTGAGACACGTGCATCAGGCGATCCTACCGGTGCGCATCCCGAGGCCTGGTAGTGAGCTGTTTTTCCTGAGTCATTCCGCAACACCTAGTGTCTCTATTTGTATTTGTATTATGTCTATTATGTTCAGACAATACTTAGAATTTTGTATAATCTACTAGATGCTCATACACTAGTAGAATTGTGGTCTTGAGATTATTATTTTGGTTTTCTATTTATTTAGACTTTCTATTTTTCTTAAATCTTGCAAGTAAGAAAAGTTTAATTACTCGGAACTTTATTAAAGGAGGAAATATATGTTTAATTCACTAGTTGGCTTGCCTAGCGGTGATGTTGGGCGCCATCATGACCTATAGGTGAAATTGGGTCGTGACAGAGTTTCAAGTAGCAGCAACCAACAACAACTACCCCTAATCTCTTGCCAAACCCACACCACAATTAAGTAGTGAGGCGATCGATGCAATAATAAACCCAACGAAGGTCGGGATCGAATTCACAGGGAGTTAGAATATTGGATTAGGTGTATATATAAGTTAATTACAAGTTTTGGCTCCAATTACACTTCCAAAAACTTTATTGGTGTTCTACTTCTACTTTACTCTATTGTTTGCAAGTATAAAACTAAGGATAATATTTTTGGTTTTGAGTTTTTTCAAATGATTAAAAGGGATTAGGGTCGTGACTTCTACCTAGGTGGTTATCTAATGGGTTGTAAACTCCAAGGCAAATTTGATTAGTTGGGGTCATGATGTAGTAATTACATCCGGGTACTTACTCTATACCTCTCGGTAGTTTGAGTGATTTTGCCCAAATTTGGCTTTCTCAACTCCAATTGGGTATTTGCACAATACAAATGATATTAGCTCAAGTCGGGTATTACTATATCTAGGTTTAACCCTTTAATTGGGGCTATCAATTTCTTGAGCTCACCCCAATTTCTTGTTAGCCAAGTTTTCCTAGACTTAGTCTCTCTTTCTCAAGTAGAGGCTAAGTCAAATAGGCATGAATCAATGTTTACAACCTATCTCGATCAAATTCTGCTATAAGGCCCAAATAGAATCGCACCATGTGTGCATATAACCAACGAATCACAACCCCTCGTGGCATATAAGGGTAACTCATAGAACATATCAGAACACAAATAAGCTCAACTCTAACCGAATGTCACATCCCTCAACAATGGCAGTACAAGTCAACCAATCTGACCCGGTGTAGATTACACATCCTCGTTGGGCCTACCAATGGACCCTAAATCAACTCTGATCACCCATAAATAGATACATAACCATCCAAAAGTCTAAAATGACTGAATTATAACACATACTATCATCTGGCTAGCTTTGGCTACAATTTCACGGTCCACAACCACGAAACAATCTGCTTCTGAGAACTCCCAGTCTCCAAATTCATAGAACACACGAATCACAATATTAGTTCCCAACTCCATCGCCCGGATGTCTAACATATCTCCCATACTCGATCATCCCACGAGGAATACTTCCAAAATTCTTCCATGCCACATAGAAAAATCTGAATATCAGTAGTCGATCAATCAGGCGAGCACCGTAATAACAATGAAGCATTCGTACATCAACACTCAGTGCGCCTTTTGGAAGGCGCATCCTTCTCAAGAATTACCAAGAAGTAATATCATTCATCTAGTCATTTGAAACCACACATGCTGTCTACGAATTCATGCCCTTACTTTCAAAACTAAACCGTGACCTTGCACACACAAATCTTAATCACACACAACATACCGCATATATCACGAATATGAAAAGTACGAGAAACTCATAATCAACTCTGAGTCACAAGAAGCCTACATACTCAATTAGCCATGAACCTTCCATTTGATCTCATCTAGGAGAAAATCACAACACACAACACGCTCCTCATGCCAGTAGGAAATATACACCTCGAACCATGGTAAAAACCATTGAGAACACTTTGAAATCTATTTGCACATAACCCAGCTAGCAGAACCGAATCCCTCTAACTCAACCAAGTCACGCAGGTCGCCAAAACCCAAGATCAATGCCACGAAACACCTGTAGAGGCTCACTGCATCATAAGTACCCAAAGAACTGATCATATCCATTATTGTGCTGCTCCAAGCTATTACCAAGTTGTCCTATTTCTCTGAGTTCCTTCCGAATCACCCTCAAATGGACATTTCCCTAGCCAGAACACCACAATCCTTAACCAAAACTAACCCCACAATATCCTAGCATAAAACCACATCGCCCTAAGGCCCATAAGCCGCTGTATTCCCTCTTAAGCACCCCAAAAGTACTAACCCCGAGATACCCATTTTGAAGAGACCTTCTGTGAATCTAAAGTTATTTTCCTCCACCTTTCGGATATCAAAATGTAAAATCCATAATGGCATAGAAATACCGCGAGTCCCGACACCATCCAATGTAAATCTCAGATTCTAGCCATATGCTAATCCGAAAAGGTCACAATTGCTACATAAAAATCTTGAATCTGTTAGAACTTTCTCAAGAGTCATATATTCTGCTCAAATCTCAATTGTTCTGCCTAAACGGTCCAAACGACATGTGCCCCATTAGAACAACAACACCCAAGGAAGTAACCTTGCCTTAACACAACTGATCAAATTCATACTCCATGCACACTACATCCTTCACACATAACAACTCAGTTATTTCTATGATTTCCATATACCCATAAAGTGTAATATAATTTGTATTTAGAAATTCCCTTGCTCGAGTCATCCTCGATCTCAACCTTTGCAAATCATAGTTGATTCACAGTATACCCCAACCGAAACTGACGCAACATCTGATAACTCACCATACCCATACTCTAATGCTGTCATAATACCGCAGGGAGATTCAACTAAATCCTTCATAAGCTCACATAACACAAATCGTATAGTACCTTAAATAATCCACTAAGTTTGCATACATCCACATGACGATCGGGTCAACTTTCTCAACCAATTCAAATTCAAATCTTGGCACATATACCCCGCTTGTAGAAAACACACTCTCCACACAACATTATAAGGATCACACCTCTATAGATTACTCCGGATGAGATAACCCACATGTTTGGCCTCAAATTGACATCTTGCGATACACTTTCGCAGCCACGATTACTACGCCATCACTTAATCTTCCCGAGTCTGAACTCACAACAAGGCATGAAAATCTACTTCGTTCCATAATTAAATAGCATGAAAAATCTTCAAACACACTCATAACTCAGGACTATACGTCACATCGAGACAGCGATCTAGCACCCAATAGTCCTTTTGGCATCTTAAGCAAACTATTCTCGTCACATTTAACCCATCTGAACACATCCCGCAGTCACAAGATACACATTATATAGCCATCCAACCACTCATCGAGCCACAAATTCCACTCATAGGGATGCTGCCGGACATATAAGTCCAAAAGCACGTACTTATATAATCGAATTCTCTGTGCTCAAGCTACAATCAAAACCCGGCCTCAAGTCTTCCAGATTGGCCCATCATCAGCACGCCAAAATCACATCTCCCACCTCATACATGGAATCACAAGTCGTCGATGTACAAGTGATACCGAGAGGTCACATGCGTATATGAATACGTGGAAGGGATTCAAAGAGTTACACTTCAAGCTAAATCAATGTCGCACGATAAGGAAAGAAAGATGGGAAATTTATCCTAAAAGCCCTATAAGCTCTCGAAGATAGGTATGAACGTCATCATACCGATCCGCAAGACTTTACTAGACAGTTTCTCATGACTTGTAGAACCTATGAACTTAGAGATCTGATATCACCTTGTCACAACACAAAATATACCTAGTCGTGATGGCACCTAATCCAACCCGTCACGTAAGCCAACTAACAACTATCCAGTTTAAAGAGATATATTAAGATAAGAAATGATAATACACCGCTTATATACAAACATTTCCCAAGGACTGGTAGTATAAATCATGAGATTCTAAGATTAGAATTTACAAAGATAGTATGAAATAAATAAATACATCATATGTTCGAAACGTACATAAACAGATTTCTTTTATAAATCTAAGGCTACCATGAACAAGAGGCAACTATAACCGGAATGCAGGTACATCTTCAATCCAGCTCCCGTCAATCACACCAACATCAGCATCCAACATCTACACGCAAGGTGCAGAAGTATAGTATGAGTACAACCGACCTCATGTACTCAATAAGTAACAAATCTAAGCTTAGGTTTAAAGTAGTGACGAGATGGAACACAAGTCGGGGTCCAACACCAATAGCCAACAACAATTCATAACAACATAATGGAAGTAATAAAAGAAGTAGCTCGCAGATAAAATGCTCAGTTCGTTCACAGTACCAGAAAAATAGGCCCGTTTTTCAAGTATATCAGTGAAAACCCAAATCCTTTACCGAAATCACCAAATTTATGAGTAAGTTTGGAAACTGTGATTTTTCCCAAAAACTTTTCAACAGGTAAATATTTCATTTTCAAATGGCATGAGGAAAATACATATCTATGCTTACATGTCAATATGTATGAGAAGTCATGAATGACGTGATATCGTACAACATGAGAAAAATACATTTTCATGCATATATGTCATGTGTGCATGTCGATTCCCATGCAACTCAGTGATAAAACCATATGTATAATCTCTAGTATCAATTCACTCACTCCTCCCAGTCACTCAGTCCTCACAGTCACTCAGTCCTCCCAAGCGTTCGTCACTCACACTCGACACTCGGCACTCGCACTTAGTAGGTGCATGCACTCACTAGAGGTATGTACAGACTCTGGAGAGTCTCCTTCAGCCCAAGCGCTATAACAAGCCAATCATGGCATAAATCAACAAAACATGTTGCGGCGTGCAGCCCGATCTAATCATAAATCAATATCCTCACCATCAGGCCCTCGGCCTCACTCAGTCATCAATCTCTCCAGTCTCTCGCGCTCATAATGTCATGAAATATCAACCCAAAATGATGATGTGATGTATCAATAAATGTTAACAAAGACTGAGATATGGTGTGCAAATGAATGTGTATAGCTAAGTATATAATTGCAATGTAAGCAAATGACTCAACAACAGAAATGACACCATGGGTCCCAAAAGAACACGAATATAGCCTAGACACGGTTTCTAACATGAATCACTGCTCAAAAGCTCTAGTACGTAGAGATTTCATGGTCACAGATAAGATCAGGTAACTACACAAGACCACAGAAACAACGAAGTCACAATTCACAAGGTGTACGCCCTCACGCCCGTCACCTAGTATGTGCGTCACTTCAACACCAAACACATAACACGTAAAACTCAGGGTTCATACTCTCAGCTCCAAGTTTCGAAGTGTTACTTACCTTGAACAAGCCAAATCTAATACCGAGTAAGCCAAGCGATGCTCTAAAATGTCATCCCACACGTACCGACCTATGAACGACTCAAAACTAGCCAAAAGCAACTCAAATACATCAAATATTGCCAAAGGAAACAAATCCAATCGATAAAGGTCGAATCTTTAATCTAAAGCCCAAAATCGAACCAAAAGTCCAACCCGGGGCCGCACCTTGGAACTTAATGAAACTCATAAAAATCCTACAACTCATTCAATTACGAGTCCAACCATACTAGTTTCACTCAAATCCAACTCCGCATCGACATCCAAAACTCAAAAACTCTCTCTATGAGACTTTAGGCTAAAATCCCCAATTTTCTCTTTAAAACTCCTAATCAAATTACAAAAAATGAAGTTAAAATTCGAAATATGATCAAGACCTAGTGTAGAACACTTACCCCAATCCTTGTGATGAAAGTTGCCTCCAAAATTGCCTCAATCCTAGTCCCACATCTCAAAATATGATTAAAGAACCCAAAACCTCGATAATATAGTTTCTGCCCAGCGCTGTTCGCAAATGCGAACCAATAGTCACACCTGCGACCTCCGCTTTTGTGGTAAATGACTTGAACCTATGAGAATTCACTGAAGACCAGCCCATCGCACCTGCAGAATTTCTTCGCTTCTGCGCACACGCAGGTGCGATGACCATGTATGCTTCTACGCCCCACACCGCTTTTGCGGTTGAAACCTCGTATCTGTGCGCACACATGTGCGCTACCAAACTCCGCTTCTGCGGTCTTCCTCACCAAGATTTCCTTCGCTTCTGCGGCCAATTGTCCGCATCAGCGGACTCGCATCTGCGTCCATTATTCCGCAGATGCGGAAGCACCAGAACCAACATATCTTCAGCAAATGCAACATGAAACAAAAATGATTCGAACCTCGTCTGAAACTCACTCGGGCCACTCGGGACCCCGTCCAAATATTTCATATCACATAACACAGGCCTACTAGAGGCCTCAAATCATACATAACAATATCGAAACGACGAATCGCACCTCAAAGCAAACTTAAAAGAACTTGAACTTAAAATCTTCGAAACTCGCTCTGAAACACATCAAATCGACACAGAATGAACCTAAATTTTGCACACAAGTCCCGAATGACACAATGAAGCTATTCCAATTCCCGGAACCACAATCAAATTCGATATCCACAAAGTCAACTCTCGGTCAAATTTATGAATTTTTCAAACCTTCAAATTTCTATTTTTTGCCAATTTGTGCCGAAACCTTCTAGAAACATCCAAATACAAATTCGGGCATACACCCAAGTCCAAAATCACCATACGAAATTAACGGAGCCCTCAAAACTCCATACCAGAGTCAAATTCACAAAATCAAACTTGGTTCACTCTTCCAACTTAAAGCTTCAACGATAAAATCATTTCTTCCAAATCGATTACGAATAACCTGAAAATCAAAACCGACAATTCACACAAGTCATAATACATCATACGGAGCTACTCATGTCGTTGAACTACCGAGCGAAGTGCAAGTGCTCAACCGGTCGGGTTGTTACAGTGATCTTAATGCACCAATTCAAGATGATTGGGAATGTCCACCTCCAATGGTAGAAATGATAGTAGATAAAAATACCAATTTGAATAATTGTTTGCTCGACACAAAAGAATTAAGGACAAAGATGCTCATTTTGCACTTCGTAATGCATTTATAGATCATTTATGGGAGTATACTAGAGGTGAAAATTGAATATTTATGTAATATTTAATCTGAATTTTACCATATATGTAATATGTATTTAATTATCTTGTATTTCAATAATTTTATTTTTATTTGAATTATTCGTTAATATATATAATCTATAATATTTGCTTACAAATTATATTATTTAAAAATTTATGGTATAAAATAATTTTATATTAAATTATATGTGATGCATATGTAAAAAAGAAAAAAGATAGAATTTCTATAATAAAAATAAGAAAATAAAATTTAAATAAAATATAATAATATAATATTAAAGAGAGAGAAGAATATAAAATGGAATATTCTTTTTTGGAGTAAAGAATGGAGTAGTGGTTGGAGTTACTTTACTCCATTTTGGAGGAGAAAATGGAGGCAAGGGTTGGACAACCTTAGAAAATGGGTAACCAATGGATAACTAATGTGTTTAACTTTTACATTTGTAAAACGTCAAATTGGGGGTTCCTCAAGTGTGGGAGACTAGGAATTCTCCCATAAGTGATCATATTCAAGAAGCCATGGATAATATGGATATTCATATTATTCACCGAATAACTCATTTTTATCCGTCTCAAATACGGGTCGGGTTAGATAATTTATCCATTTTTTGAATTACTCATTTTCGATTCGCTCATATCCGACCCGACCCGACCCGACCGTTTGCCACCCCTATCTACCATTAACGAAGAAAATTGAATTAGAATATACATTTGGACGGTTCGCTCTTTCTTGAATTAATTCAATTCGGGTCCATTTTAAATTAATTTTAGTTCCACAAGATTTTTGGTGCATATTTGTCACGACCCAGAATCCCAACCTCAGGTTCATGATGGCACCTAANGGGTTCATGATGGAACCTAACATCTACTTGCTAGGCAAGCCGACGTGAATAGAAAATTTACTGATTTTAACAATTTATGACAAGATATTAACAATGAAAATAATATAAGTTTGGTGTATAGTATAATAATATTGAACTACGAGTCTAAACATAACCCATAAACTGGTGTCACGAGCACATGAACATCTAGAGTGCTACAAACATGGTCTGAATAAAATACATTATTTTGAAACTCAGAAAAAAATAGTAAAGATAGGAGGGAAGAAGACTTCAGGAATGCGAACGTTGTGCAACTGTACCTCAAGTCTCCGTCAACAACTGGATCCGAGCAAAAACAATGCCACTAGGACCAACTCTAGTATCTTCACAAGAAGTGCAGAGTGTAGTATTAGTACAACCGATCCCATGCACTCTATAAGTCTCGAGCCTAACCTCAATGAAGTAGTGACAAGGCTAAAGCGAGCCATTTACAATAACATGTACACAGTAATAATAATAATAATAATAATAATAATAATAATAATAATAATAATAATAATAATAATAATAATAATAATAATAATAATAATAATAATAATAATAATAATAATAATAATAATAATAATAATAATAATAATAATAATAATAATAATAATAATAATAATAATAATAATAATAATAATAATAATAATAATAATAATAATAATAATAATAATAATAATAATAATAATAATAATAATAATAATAATAATAATAATAATAATAATAATAATAATAATAATAATAATAATAATAATAATAATAATAATAATAATAATAATAATAATAATAATAATAATAATAATAATAATAATAATAATAATAATAATAATAATAATAATAATAATAATAATAATAATAATAATAATAATAATAATAATAATAATAATAATAATAATAATAATAATAATAATAATAATAATAATAATAATAATAATAATAATAATAATAATAATAATAATAATAATAATAATAATAATAATAATAATAATAATAATAATAATAATAATAATAATAATAATAATAATAATAATAATAATAATAATAATAATAATAATAATAATAATAATAATAATAATAATAATAATAATAATAATAATAATAATAATAATAATAATAATAATAATAATAATAATAATAATAATAATAATAATAATAATAATAATAATAATAATAATAATAATAATAATAATAATAATAATAATAATAATAATAATAATAATAATAATAATAATAATAATAATAATAATAATAATAATAATAATAATAATAATAATAATAATAATAATAATAATAATAATAATAATAATAATAATAATAATAATAATAATAATAATAATAATAATAATAATAATAATAATAATAATAATAATAATAATAATAATAATAATAATAATAATAATAATAATAATAATAATAATAATAATAATAATAATAATAACAGGGAAAGAAAATAGGAAATGAAAGTAAACCAGTTAGTTTATGAAAATGAATTCAAACCTCAGTATCAGAAAGCTCAGGATAACAACCTCGAAATCTCATATAAAGATATTGAAACTAACACAACAACAACAACAACAACAACAACAAAAAATACAACACACACAATCTGTTGCGACGTACAACCTGATCCCACTGTAACATCCTTTATCAATGTCTAGTACCACGTTTACAATCCATTGTGGCACGCAACCCAATTTCACCTTATCATCATTCATCAATATCATGTATCCTCCCTTATTTCACCATAGTATCATTAATCAACATCAAGTATCACGTATACAATCCGTTGCAGGATGCAATCCGATCCCACCATATTGACAAGTGCAAAATACAACATGAAATTGATGCTCGCTAATAAAAGATAGTATATTATAATATCGTCTCCACATGGATTGGATTTAAACAATGTTCGAGTAATTTCTGGTTTAATTGATATTCAGGAGGTTACACACTTCAGTTAAAATGATTATGAACTAAGTTTAACTACTAAAATAAAGCAATTGACAATTGACAGCAAGGAATTGGAGATTGCAGAGTTGGTTTCTTATCGATGTGAGGAATAAAGGTTTGACAGGATAGGTGCAAGACAGCTATTTGGGACTTAACTCTAATTTAATCCACTCTAATGTTCTAATGATTCTCACGAATTCACTCGATGATTAGTTCAAACGTGTAGTCAGTATTCATCTATAGATTAAGTCTTAACTCTACGAGATAAACTAATATAAGCAATGTGAATTATATAAGCATGCATTAATGGATTGGTCCTTAGGAATACGTCTCTCGAATATTCTCCTAACTTGTTTTAATCAACAATTCAACAAGCTCTTTCAATTACTTAAGAGAATCAATGAATTAAAGCAAACAAGATAATGCAAGGATAGTCACCAATGTATTCCTCTTTCGATTAAATAAACTGATGAATAAAGCTGCAATAATTCAAAACTCCATAAACGAATTCAAGCATGAACTAGAGTTAAAATCCACAAATATTTGTCAACACACCATATCCGTCAAACCCTAAGGTAAACTACTTTATAATCATGGAGGAAGTCATCACACATATAATTAAAGAATAAGAAAATATCAATCTCACGTTACAATCCAAACTCTCATAGTGAATTGCTGTAAGAATGATGGAATCCCGTGTCTTGTAGCCTTCTATGCTCTCCTCAAGTTCCAAGGTCCAAAGAACTCCTTTAAAAAAGGTCTTTTTGGTGTTTTTATACCCTATAGGAGTGGGCCCATGCGAAATTACCGTTTTCTAGCTGAAATAGGACAAATACTCTGAGAATATTGCACTGGCGCGCCGTGCCATGCCCCGCCCCATACGCGGCGTTAGTGCGAAAGTGCAGATAGCAGGTTCTGACGGGCAGCAGGAAAATTACACTGTTGTGCCAC
>AWOL01S0107861.1:0-12840 GCA_000715115.1 Nicotiana otophora
ATCCTAGGACACTTTAAAACCTTAGGCTCTGATACCAATTTTGTCACACCCCATCCTCGGAAAGCTCGACCGGCGCTCAACCGAGTCAACCCGGCCGAGCAAGCCTGTTATATACTTTCTACCCAATTAACCCATGATCAAGAAAAGACGTTATTATATTAATTATATAGTAGGAATCTCATTCATACAATCCTACATCATTTCATTAGTCATTACGCCTTTAAGTCTCAAAATACACATTTCTTATAGTTCAAGTGGAACAAGTGATCAAACACAACATAACTTGTTTAACATTCCCAACACCCATATACAACCCACATAGTGTCTACGGAGCCTCTAAAGATACAAAAGAGAGTAAAGATGATGCCGTCAACCAGGCCCCGACTATACCTCAAAAAGTGACCATGATATAAACAAAAGGTAAAATACATGACCCCGAAATAAAATGGGGCTCACCGAGTCCGCTGAGAAAAGAATGCAGCACTATCTGTGATCAACACTCTCTGTTATGTAACCATCTGCATCCATTTATAGATGCAGCGCCCTCGGTAAAAGGGACGTTCGTACCGTCGAATAGCACTAGTATATATAGCTAAACACAACTCAATAGAATGAATAATAATACAAGAAGAACAGTCAAGAACTCAATAAGGGCTTCAAATAATAGTAAAACAACAAGTTAAGGATCATATGCATTTTCAAGACAATTTCCATATTATTAGGTTGGGTGATCTTTAGGAAAAATATTTCACAATTCAGAATACCCTTGTATTCTTACATGGAGTCCGATCTTGGCCCAATCAGCTAGGCCATCTCATTTGAGACATTACCATAATTTTATTATAATTTTCGGCACAGTACCACCATGTGTGCGGCATGACATCCGATCACGGCCCGATCGGCTAGGCCATCTCATTTGAGACATTACCACAATTTCATTCACAATACCACCGTGTTCTTACACGGAGTATGATCTCGGCCCGATCGGCTAGGCCATCTCATTTGAGACATTACCACAATTTCATTCACAATACCACCGTGTTCTTACACGGAGTATGATCTCGGCCCGATCGGCTAGGCCATCTCATTTGAGACATTACCACAATTTCATTCACAATACCACCGTGTTCTTACACGGAGTATGATCTCGGCCCGATCGGCTAGGCCATCTCATTTGAGACATTACCACAATTTCATTCACAATACCACCGTGTTCTTACACGGAGTATGATCTCGGCCCGATCGGCTAGGCCATCTCATTTGAGACATTACCACAATTTCATTCACAATACCACCGTGTTCTTACACGGAGTATGATCTCGGCCCGATCGGCTAGGCCATTTCATTTGAGACATACCTTCTTCAGTCAATCATGTCACATCGAAGTTCTTTCATATACTTTCAATTTATTAGCACTAGTGATTACGATTATAAAGTCACTTTTGGCACTTGGCCGTATTTCATTGTTCCAGTTCCCCTTTCCCTCTTCAAATATCATTATCATTATCATCATCAATAGGGCTTCCCATTCAGGACATTAATTCATATATGAGCAATTTGGGAAATCTCAGGCACATAGGGGCCTTTCATACGATTTGGCAAAACAACCTTTATTTCAATCTTGACATGAAGTCTTAACATTCCTAACACATATTCCACATTTTGAACATATTCTCAAATGGTACAATTACATGATGAAGCATTTAGCATAAACATTGAACAAACATCCTTCAACACAACCACATTAGGAAAAGCCAATTCAATAATGATCTAGGACGTACTCCAATTACATGAACACCGTGGGATTCGATTCTAAGAAGAAGGGGATTTAGCCAACTTACCTCAATTGAGCTCCTTAAAACTCTAAGATGTTCCCGAATATTAGCCACTTCAATCTATTTTAGCAATATAACAAAATTGAACCAAAATTAGAAAGATGAACATGGTTTTACCTCATTTGAGAATATTATTAAACACTAGGCGTGCATCAGTGCCTTAAGGCCCTTTTTGTGGAGGATTCCATCCTTCCCCAACCCATCCTCTATCATTGTTTTTAGCTCGCAATCTTCCCACATACTACAAGGATACATGCATGCAAGATAAGCATTAACATCCCCATGAATTACCTTACTAATGGCCCATTCTAGTTATATTTTGAAATTAAGAGCTTGGGTGATATAAACTTACCTCTTAGGAAGAAGACCAAGGTGCCTCTCTTGATAATCTTCAAGATTCTAAGTGAGAATTCGAGAGCAATGTGATGAAGATCACTTCTCCCACTAGGACCATCTCTCTCACTCTAAATATATCATAAAATATGATCAAAATGGTCCATGGGATGTGTTTTAACGAAATAGGGTCGGGTTTAAAAACCCAAAAAATGAAGCTCCGGAACAAGGTCTGCGATCGCATATGCGATCGTATAATAGATATGCGGACCGCATATCGGTCGCATAATCGGTAACCAAAATAGCGAAAAACCTGTCCGTGTGTGCGGTCACTATGGGGTCCACAGACCTGTTCTGCGGTCGCATAATGAACCGCAGAACAGTTATGCAGTCGCATAGTCGACTGCAAAATTTCATCCAAACTGGCCCAATTAACTGCCTCACTCTGCGACCATTATGCGGTCCGTAGAGTGATTCTGCGGTCGCATAATGGACCGCAAAAATGTATAACACTGCCAAACATTTTCTTTTACTTTCCGATGCATTGTTCAACCCAAAAAGTCCGAACATCTATAATACACAACACGTAAAACCAATTCGGCACCACGAAACATTATTACCATTATTTTTTTCTTTTGCAATATTTATGGGGCCTTACATTCTCCCCCGCTTAGGATCATTCGTCCTCGAATGAGGGTAAAAAATATGTTATTAGCATCTTATGCAACTCAGTTTTCATACCACACACCAGCAGCCCCAAATTTGACTAACTCCCTAAATTTCCAAAACTTTCGCCAGAGTTTCATTTGTAACTAGGCCTATCCCCCCTGTCAGAGAGCCCCAAAAACACATCTTACAAAGTGTGCGGCAAGTGCATGGCAAAGTGCGCGGCCAAGTGTGCAGGCACACTTCTAGGTTCACGGCCGCACACGTCCAACTCCGAAAACGTGTCCTATTTCGCGTAGGATAAGGTATATGTGTTTGGACCTGACCCTACTTGGTATATATACATGGAAAAAGTTATTTTAGGGACTTTTGACATTATTTAGACCTAAGGAAGATAAGGAGAAGAGGGAGAAGCAAGAGCACAAGGGTTTCACCATTCATCCTCACTCAAGACAATGGTTTGGTTGTTTTATTTTTTCTTTGACTTAAACTTAATTGTGATGAATTACTCCATGTTTATGGAGTAGTTCTCTTTAGGGTTTGATGGATTTGGTGTATTGATGCTTGTTTGTAGATAATCAACTCTAGTTTATGTATTGAATTGTTTTGGATGTTTTACCTGTTGCATCTATATTCACTTGTTAATGTAATCGTGAGAGACAACTTGTGACATCTTTGCATTATATTTTGTTAGTTGAAGTCATTCATTCTTCTTAGTAATTGAAAGAGGCTAGTTGAATGGTTGATTAAACTTTGTTAGGAGGATAATCGAGAGAGGTTCTCCTAAAGGCCACTCCACTATGAATTCTTGCATATCTTCACGTGGTTAAAATTGGTTCATCTTGTGAGTTGGAAACTTAATCGAGAGAGGCATTTCTACTAAATAATTGAATTAATAATCAAGTGAATTCAAGAGACTCACTTGAACATTAGAAGTGAATTAACTAGAGTTAGATCCCAAACATTTGTCTTACATCTATCCTATCAACCCTATTTTCTCCCAATTGATATCTTCCTTTGCTTAATACTTGCTTTGATTGTCATTAGATAATAGTTTAGACTCTTAGTTAATTTTATTTTTAAATCACATAAATCTCAACTGTTGATCATCTTGGATAGCAATCTAGCTACAAACTACGATAATAACATTTTAATTTCAATCCCTGTGGATACGATATTATAATTACTATATTCGACTAGCGAGCATATTTAAGTGTGTGTTTCACGCTCGTCATCACTAGCAAAAAACATGGCATCTAAAAGTATTAGTGCTGACTTGAGAGGGTAACAGACTAACTGGTGAAAATTATGACATCTGGAGTCATAAAATGTGGTATGTACTCGAAGAGCAAGATGTTCTTGAAAGTATTAACCATGTTATGAGTCACTCAGAGGAGGGTCACACTGCCCCACACAGGAGGGATCTGGAAACTTACAATATTTGGAAAAAGAAAGATTCCACTGCACGTGGAATTATTATAAGCTCAATTGCTGATGATATCATCCACAAATGTGAGCAATATCCTACTGCTCAAGCCATGTGGGCACATCTAAGAGTCATATGGCGGTACAACAATGACTCGCCTTAGACGGCTGGCAATCAAGTTTGACACGTGCAAAAAGCATCATGATCACAGTGTCAAGCAACATCTTAGGATGATGTCAAATATGATTGCTCAACTCAAAAGTGCTGGTCATGTTCTCCCTGATGATCAGCAGGTTTAGGCAGTGATTCATTCTCTTCCCAACAATTGGGAATATCTGAAGGTTAACTTGACCCACAATGATAGAATCAAAACTTTTGTTGATGTTGCTCGTCATGTGGAGCTTGAAGATGAGCGGCTTGGTGCTGCTAAAGCAGTACCTAGTGCTTTTGTGGCAGAATCAAGTGATACAAAGAGATCAAGCTTCAAGCGTAAGAGAACCTGGAAAAATGATGAAAAAGGTAAGGAGATCGGAGAAGGATCCTCCAAGAAAAGAAGCAAGCCAAATTCCATGAAAGGAAAACGGTTCTACAAGAAGAAAGACAAGAGTAAGATGAAGTGCTACAATTGCCAAGTTCCAGGGCATTTTGCTCGTGAGTGCACTGACCCGAAAAAGGTAGTATTTCAAAATGCATCTCTAAGTGCTATATATGTTTCTAGCATTGTTTTACTAACTGACGCTTATCCTGTGTGGACTGTAGACTCATAGGTCACCGACCCTGTGAGCCGTGATAAAGAAGCTTTTATAGAGTTTTATCGAGTTTCACCTGGATCAATATGTGGGAAATAATGCAAAGCTTGAAGTCAAAGGATAGGCCCTTGTAGAGTGGACATGCATGGTCCGATCTTTGATGTTGCATGATGTCCTATATGTTCCAGAGATTCGACAAAACTTAGTCTCTATGTCTATTCTTCTAGATTTAAATTTCAATTTAAACTTTGGTTGCAATGGTCTTGGAATTACTCTAGACAATGGTTTTTATGGTTTTGGACATCGTTATGATGATTTTATTGTGTTAGATTGTAATCCTTTCACGTATAACTATTATGTGACCGTTGTGTTATGTCATGTTATTCTAGTAATAATGGTGTTGATGTTATTACATGGCATGCAAGATTAGGTCACATAAGGCAGGATTGAATGAATAGATTGGCTAAGGAAGGACATTTGGGTTCTTTCTCTAACATTGAAATGCCAACTTGTGAAAATTGTCTAGCCAGAAAGATTACACATAAACCATTTGGAAAGGCTAAGAGAGCTGATTTTCCATTGCAATTAATCCATTCCAATATCTATGGTCCAATGAATACGATAGCGAGGTCCGGTACTTTATATTTCATTACGTTTATTGACGATTTCACGCACTTTGGTTATGTCTAGTTGATTTCTCATAAATATGAAGCACTTGAATGCTTTAAGAAATATTTGAATGAAGTTGAGAATCAATTAGACAAAGGGATTAAGACCTTAAGAACCGATAGAGGGCGTGAATATCTATCAACACAATTTGAAGAATTGTATAATGAAAAAGGCATCATCAGACAATTAACTAATACTTACGCACCTCAACAAAACGGTATAGCAGAAAGGAAGAATAGAATACTATTTGACATGATAAGGTCCATGATAGCCCATGCAAATTTACCTATCTCTTTTTTGGGGAGATGCATTATTGACTGCAGCCTACATATTGAACAAAGTGCCTTCTAAATCAGTTTCTTCCACTCATTATGAGCTATGGACTGGTCATAAACCAAACTTAAATGATTTATGACCTTGGGATTGTGCTACATATGTAAAAGATTCCTTTATCAACTTCTGAAATTATGTCCTAAAGGTAAGAAATGTATTTTTATAAGATATTCAGAACTTTCCAAAGTGTATGTGGGTGAATTAAAGGATGAAAATGTTACTGAGATTGAATCACGAGATGTCACATTTCTGGAAAATGATTTTCTAATGAAGGGCGTGGTAAGGAATGGAGAGCCTCTTTATGAAATGTTGAACTTAGATAGTTAGAAAGTGTCTTCTGGCACGGTTGATAATCAAATCGATGAAGATCTTATTCTTGATCAGAGTGGGAGTGGGAGTTCTCAATTCCAAAATCCTCTGATGAATCTGAATTTCAACTATGAAAGAGTATCAGGAAAAATATACCCAAACATACTTATGAGAATAAATATTACATTTTCTTGGTATCTCCTAAAGAGATAGATGAGCCAAAGTATGTGACTGAGGCTTTATCGAGCCTTGGAAAAGATGAGTGGATGAAAGCAATGAAAGAAGAATTAGTGTCCATAAAAACCAACAAAGGCTGGGATCTAGTTGACCTTCCGTCTGGGCTTAGAGCCATTGGGAACAAATGGGTTCTCAAAGTTAAACACAAGGCGGATGGGTCACTAGAAAGATACAAGGAACGATTGGTGGCAAAAGTCTTTACCCAAGAAGTTGGAATAGATTATGAGGAAATGTTTTCACCAGTGTGAAGTTTAACTCAATTTGCTTGCTTTTAGCTATTGTTGCACACTTGGATTTGGAATTGCACCAAATGGACGTGAAGACAGCTTTTCTCAATGGAGAACTAAAGGAAGAATCTACATGGAACAACCTATAGGCTTCATCATTAAAGGCTAAGAAAAGAATGTTTGTAAATTGAAAAGATTTTTTATGGCATGAAGCAATCTTCAAGACAATGGTATTTGAGATTTCACAAGGAGGTGAGCTCGTATGATTTAACCGTGATCGATGAAGACCATTGCATTTATGTGAAGAAGTCCAATGGGATGTTTGTAATTATTTCTCTTTACGTGAACGATATTTTATTGGCTGAAAATAACTTGGAGTATTTGAAAACTATCAAGTCATGGCTTTTAAAGTTATTTGACATGAAAGATATGGGTGAGGCAGACTATATCCTTGGAGTGAAAATCCAAAGAGACCGCTCCAAGAAGTTATTAAGTCTATCTCAAGAAACTTATATAAAGAAAATTTTGGAGCGTTTTTGCATGTATAGTTGCAAATTCATAGATAATCCTATAGAGAGAGGTGAAACTTTAAGCCTTAAAATATGTTCCAAGACTGAATATGAAAAGGACGATATGTTTCGAGTTCCGTATTCAAGTGCTTTTGGGAGCTTGATGTACGTTATGATGTGTACTCGCCCAGACATTTGTTATGCCGTAAGTATGGTTAGAAGGTGTAACGACCCGGCCGACCATTTTGTATATTGTAGCCTCGTTTCTCTATTTAATGTCTCTTCTATGTTCATTTGTGATTTTGTGACTTGCCAGTGTGGTTGGTTTGATTTTGGGTTTGTTTCAGAGTGAATTGAGACACTTATTCCCAAGGTTGAAGGCTTAAGTTGAAAGAGTTGACCGAAGTTTGAATTTTGTATAGACGATTGATGGTTCCAATAGCTTTGTATAGTGATTTTGGACTTAGGCATATGTCCAAATGTTTATTTGGAGGTCTGTAGGTTGGTTTGAGGTTTTTGGCAAAAAATTGAAAGTTGAAGGTTTGGAAGGTTGAGACATTTGACCGAGAGTTGAATTAATTGATATAGGGTTCGGATTTCAGTTCCAAGAGTAGGAATAGGTCAGTTGTGTCATTTGGGACTAGCATGAAAAATTTGAGGTCATTTGGTATGGTTTGGTATTAGTTTTAGAAGTTGGAAGTTCATTAGTTTCGTTAGGCTTGAATTGATGTGCGATTTGGGGTCTTGGTATTTTTTGATGTGATTTGAGGCTTACAGTAAGTGTGTAATGTGTTTTAGGACTTGTTAGTATGTTTGAATGGGGTCTGGGGGCCTCAGGTGTGATTCAGATTGAAATCGGATGCATGTTTGGACTTGAGGAATGATACATGGTTTCAGTGCTGGTGCAATTGCACCTGCGAAGTTTTGGCCGTAGGTGCGGTCCATTGTAAGAAGATGCAAGGTTAGCTTGGATAAGAGATGGTCACAAATGCAGAATGATTTACACAGAAGCGGGCCTGCTTCTGCGAGCATGGGCTCGCGGTAGCAAAGTTTGGCTAGAGGTGGGAGGAGTGCAGGTGCGAGGCATTTTTCGCACCTGCATGATCGTAGATGCAAGTTTTATCCGTAGAAGCGGAAGACCAGATTTTGGAGGGAGCCGCATGCGGCTAGTGGTCTGCAAAAGCGCGACCGTAGATGCCGTTAAGTGACCGCATGTGCGGATTCCCTGGTAGAGTTATATTCGAAGGGTTTCCTTTATTTTCCATTTTGGGAGTTGTGGAGTTCGGCTAAGGGCGATATTTAGAGTGCCTTTCACCATAATTGAAGAGGTAAGTGAAGTTTATTCAATTTTGACAATAGATATTGATTACCCATTGACTATTACACCTAGCTTGTGTGAAGTTGAAGTGAAATATGGGGAGTTTAGACTATGTTCTTGGAGAATGAGATTTTGTGATTTGGGGGTTGATTTTTGGATGGAATTGGATGAAATTAGTATACTTGGACTGGTAATTGAATGGGTGTTCAGAATTTGTGATTTTTTCGAGTTCCGAGGTGTGGGCTCGGGGTTGACTTTTTGGGTTAACTTTGCATATTTCATTCAAGACCTTAGTTTTGTCTTTTGGAATTGTTTCCTATAGCTATTATTGATGGTATTAAGTTACTTTGGCTAGATGCAAGTCGCTCAGAGGCAAATTCACGAGGCAAGGACTTTTGTTGGAGTATTGATTTGTGCGCTTTGAGGTAAGTAACATATCTAAACTTAGAGTTGAGGGTATTTAACCTTGGGAACTACGTTATACGAAAGATATTGGGGTGACGTACGCGCTAGGTGACAGGGGTGTGTACATGCACCAGTGTGTTCATGGTTGGGGAGGCCCTTAGGCTATTACCGGGCTTGTTTTGCTATCATACCTCGTTATACCAGCATTTTCCCCACTTGTTTGTGTATTTGAACTGTGATTCATGTTAGGCATCATGTCTAGGCTAAGTGCTATTTGTTTGAAACTTGATAGGGCTATTCTTGTTGTTCCTGAGCTATATGCCTTATTGTACACATGTTCTCCATCATGATGCCATATTCGTGTATGATATCTTTGTATCTGTACTTCTTATTTGATTCCTCACATGTTGTTAATGCCTCCTATTGTGTAACACTTCTAAGCTAAGTAATGTGAGATGCGTTATTTGAAACTTAAATGGTAAATGACTGAGTTTGGGCCATAGAGCCGATTTGATGTTGATTTTGAGGTGACGCGTATGCTAGACCCATATTGGGCTAAATATTATTCTTTTGGGGAGACGCGTGCACCAGGTCTCACTATTGGGCTAAATAATTATGATTAGAGCTTGGGCAGGATCTGCCACTCCAGAGTTTGACATGCCACCAGTGGATGCATGCACAATATTTTATATACGTGCTAAGTGATGGGAAGTTATACCAGACACCTGTATAGTGTTAAGTGTAAATATTGTGATGGATCCAATGTGATATTGTTGATTTGACATGTATACTTGACATATAGGCATAGAGATGTACCTTCCTTATGCTAGCTGTAAATGAAATTCTTTATCTGTGTTGGGCTTTAACTGTCATACTTGAAAGCATGCCTAAATTTCTGAAATGTGAACAAGCTGAACATAATATCCTTGAGCTACATGTCTCTATTATTTCCCTTTATATTCTAAGTTGTTATTGTTATTTGTCATCAATGTTTTAAAAGGCGTGGGCATAAGGTGAGGTATTTTACATATGCCTCAGCGAGGCGTAAGCTCTGTAGGTATTTAATTTTTAATATTTTATAAAATAATATAATTACAATAAATATCTATAAAAAGGTAAAATTACATAAAAATTGAAGATATATATATATATATATATAATCCATCCCCACAAAAACCTAGTCAAAATAATCTATTATACTCTACTTATAAGCACAAGTAACTTGAGTCTAAAAGAATAAAGTTTTCTACATGGAGGAACAAAAAGAATGACTAACCTGCAATTTGAACTTTGAACTTGCTGCTATGAAGGAGAATGAAGTTCTCTTTGTATTTGTAAAAACAAATTAAATATTAGTTGCTTTTGGGAGATATTAGCAGGCTAGCGGACAATATAAAAAATTGAAAGAGACCATGAATTAGGGCTTCAATCAATCAAAAAGGTTTTGACTTTTTAATTTAATACATTTCAGTTCCTTTTTAAAACTTTGGTGTAGTTAACAAGCTGACTTTTGAGAATTTGGGTATTATATGAAGAACGTATTCAACAAATTTTATTTTAATTTGAAAAACTCTCTGGGGCTTACGCCTCACTAAAATAACGCGCCTCAAACGCCCCGAACGCCCGGGCATACACCCCGAACGCCCAGGCATACGCCATATGCTCTGAATTGCTGGGCGTACGCTTCTTGAGACTTTTGGCCCACACCATCATCTCGGGGCGTTTTTGGTGCGCCTCGCTCCAAAAATGCCTTTTAAAACACTGTTTGGCATTGGCATTTTTACTACTGTTTCTGAGCTTGTCACTGCTTTCAATTTAAAGTTAGTGTTGTTACTTATTGAGTACATTGGGTCGGTTGTACTCTTACTACACTCTGCACTTAATTGTGCAAATTCAGGTGTCGGGACCAGTTATCATTAGCGGAGTTGCTTGTTGAGCTGAGTTTCGAGAGACGAAGTAGTGCTGCATTCTCGCCCACAACCTTGGAGTCTCTTTTCTTATGTACTGTTGTCTTCATTTCAGAAAGTATTATATTTGGTAATTTCAGACTTGTATTTCGTATTAAAGCTCATGACTCTGTATTTACCAGTTTCTGGGGGGTTTATCATGTATTAGCGGTATTGTGCTATATTAAGGTTTCAGACTCATGTTATTTTTGTCTCTTCTATTGTTATGGCTCCTTATTGGTATGTTCGGCTTGGCTAGCAAGTGCGTTAGTTACCATCATGATGGATTGGGATTTTGGGTCGTGACAAGTTGGTATCAGAGCCCTAGGTTCATAGGTATTACGAGTCATGAGCAAGTTTAGTGGAATCTTGTGGATCGGTATGGAGACGCCTGTACTTATCTTCGAGAGGATATCGAACTGTTAGGAAAACTTCACTTTCTTGCATTAGTTTTTGTGCGGATTTGTTAATTTCGAAGCTTGAAACTTGAATCTTATATTCTCTCACAACCAGTGAGGACACACGTGACCGGATCAGGCAGACAGCCACCAGTACCACCAGTTAGGGCTACGAGAGGTCGGGGCCGCGGTAAGGGCCGAGATGTGGCTCGTAGTACAGCTAGAGTAGCTCCTGTAGATCCATCAGTTGCTCCAATTGAGGAGTAGGTACCAAATGTTGTTGAGACAGTCTGACCAGCAGTGCCCATTATTATTCCTGGCCTTCAGAAGGCCTTGGCCTAGATTTTGACTGTATGCATGAGCCTGACTCATGCGGTTCCAGACACCGGGTGCATTGCTAGGTCAGACAATTGTTGCTGCTCGGCCCAAGGTTGGTCCACCTATGATTGATGAATAGCAGAAGAGATTGGAGCGGTTTGGGAGGTTTATGTCACACCACGACTTCGGGGAGCACGACCGGTGCTCAACCGAGATGACCCAGCCGAGTAAGCATGTACAATGCCTTCTACCTGAACTCACTCATGAATAAAGGAATGATCAATTTCATTAATTAGAAAATGGGGAGGATCACGTGAACAACTCCGATTCCTTATCATTAGTTACATCATTTATAAAGTTCAAAATACATACACTTTCATAGTTTGAAGTGGAACGTGTGATACAAATATAACATTACTAGTTTGACTTCCCCTACACCAACATACCATCCGCACTATATCTACGGGGCCTCTAATAGATACAAAAGAGAACGATGATAGTGCTGACAACAAGGCCCCGGCTAAACCTCCAAACATAATACACAAAGAACAAAAGATATACGACCCCGATATAAAAGGGGGCTCACCAAGTCAGCTGGGAAGAGGGTGTACCGGTATCAATGATCAAAGCCGCCTGCTGTGGAACCACCTGCATCCATTAAAGATGCAGCGCCCCTGGCAAAAGAGACGTTAGTACATATGGAATAATAGTATGAATAACTAAACACCCTCTCAATAGAACGAATGATAACATAAGGAAGTACAATCATAAAATCAATGGGAGCCTCAATCAATACCAAATATCAAGTTAGGAGCAAGACAAGTTTTCAAGTAAATTTCCATATTTTAGGTTGGGAGATTTTAGCACCGACATACCATCGTGATTTTAGCACGGAGTCTGATCACGGCCAGATCGGCTAGGCCGTCTCACCCAAAGACGTCAACCACAATCACAATCATTATCTCAATCTGAATCATTGTTTCAATAATAATCTCAAGCACAATCACCACCATGTGTGCGGCATGGCGTCCGATCACGACCCGACCGACTAGGATGACTCACCACAATGCCATGTGGATCGACATCACCCTTTTCTAGAAATCATATCATACCAATAAAGGGCAATATTCTCATCAAATCAATCTCATCCAAATAAAGGGGT
>AWOL01S0107883.1:1166-14483 GCA_000715115.1 Nicotiana otophora
AATGGACTTTACGGCATGTTCCACGAGAATAGAATAATGAGGCCGGTGCGCTTGCGAATTTGGGATCGTCGGTCGAGGTAGATGACTTGGGCTCGGGGAATGTTGTTCAACTTTTGAGATCGGTAATCGAATAAGGTCACGCCGAGATAAATTCTACAAGCTTAACCTGGGATTGAAGAAACAAGTATATTGAATACTTAAAGAGCGTAAAAGTCCCATCGGACCCTAAAGATTCTAGGACCATACAGACTAAAGCTGCTCGATTCACGTTGGCTTCAGACGGAACATTGTACCGAAGAACATTTGATGGACCGTTGGCAGTATGCTTAGGTCCAGGAGGTACCGATTACATCCTATGGGAAGTGCACGAGGGTACTTGCGGGAATAACTCCTGAGCCGATACATTAGTTCGAAAAATAATTAGAGCAGGGTATTATTGGATCGATATGGGCAAAGATGCGAAGGAATTTGTTCGTAAATGTGACAAATGTCAAAGGTTTGCACCAATGATCCATCAACCCGGAGAGCAAATCCACTCAGTCCTATCCCCATGGCCGTTCATGAAATGGAGAATGGATATCGTCGGCCCTCTGCCATCAACCCCAGGTAAAGCCAAATTTATTTTTATTTATGACTGACTATTTTTCTAAATGGGTTGAAGTGTAGGCATTTGAGAAAATAAGAGAGAAAGAAGTTATAGACCTTATTTGGGATCATATCATATGCCGATTCGGGATACCCGCTAAAATAGTGTGTGACAATGGAAAATAATTCGTTGGCAGCAAAGTAACAAGATTCCTCGAAGACCACAAAATAAGAAGGATACTATCGACGCCATACCACCCCAGTGGGAATGGACAGGCCAAATCAACGAACAAAATTGTCATTCAAAACTTAAAGAAGAGGTTGAACGATGCTAAAGGAAAATGGAGAGAAATCCTGCCCGAAGTCCTTTGGGCATATCGGACGACGTCAAAATCCAGTACGGGGGCGACCCCATTCTCCTTAGTATATGGGTGTGAAGCATTGATACCAGTCGAAGTTGGTGAACCCAGTGCCAGATTTCGATTCGCGATGGAAGAATCAAATAACGAGGCTATGAATACCAGCCTCGAACTATTGGACGAAAGACGAGAAGCTGCTCTCATCCAATTGGCCGCCCAAAAGCAGTGAATCGAAAGATATTATAATCGAAGAATAAAGCTCCGCCATTTCAAGCCCGAGGACTTAGTGTTAAGAAAATTTACCATCAATACCCGAAATTCGAACGAAGGAAAACTAGGACCGAATTGGAAAGGACCATATCAGGTGCTCGAGAACATCGGAATGTGATCGTACATGCTCGACATTATAAACGGCAAACAGCTATCAAGTAGCTGGAATGTATCACATCTAAAACGGTACTACTGCTAAGGTACGACCTTTCCATATTCGTTTATATTTCAAAACTGACCCCTGCAGAAGTCCGAACAAGGGTTAAGATGGATCTTTCGCTTGAAAGCACACGTTACATGCTTTTTTCCTTATACCGATTTTATCCCAAATGGGTTTTTCGGCAAGATTTTTAATGAGGCAACCATTGATCGTGCTGCATTTACAACAATATCCGAGGCCTCTTTACAATCGACCTCGAATAACTGAGGGGGCATTAGGCCCTCAAACACATCGAGTTCAGATGCAAGAGAGTTATTTCACAACAGGGTTCCAATAGGAAAAATTGTAAGAGCCAAATGGTCGAAACGAACCAAGCTCATATAGATTGGCCCGAACCCAGGCGCGGAACATGAACACTTGTAATAACGTGCGAAGAAAGTTCTCTTCTTTATCGGCATCTTATATCCAAGGAAAATTCCTCTATTTTGAGATTTATTATGCAAACAGAATCAAGTTAAATTCAACCAATTATGCCTACGGGCTACATTGCATCGAGATTGAATCATTCACTTCGACTGCTAAGCCTACGGGCTACTTTTTACCTCGAGTTCGAATCATTCACTCGACGACTAAAGCTTACGGGCTACTTTTATTTTGAGTTCAAGCAATCACTCACTCGACCATCACGCCCACGTGCTACATTACCTCGAGTTCGAATCATTCACTCAATGACTAAAGCCTACAGGCTACTTTTATTTCGAGTTCGAGCAATCACTCACTCGACCATCACGCTCATGGGCTACATTACCTCGAGTTTGAATTATTCACTCGACAACTAATGCCTACGGGCTACTTTTATTTCGAGTTCGAGAAATCACTCACTCGACCATCATGCCCACGGGCTACATTACCTCGAGTTCGAATTATTCACTCGACAACTAAAGCTTACGGGCTACTTTTATTTCGAGTTCGAGCAATTATTCACTCGACCACCACGCCCACGAGCTACATTACCTCGAGTTCGAATCATTAACTCGACGACTAAAGCCTACGGGCTACTTTTATTTCGAGCTCGAGCAATCACTCACTCGACCATCACGCCCACGGGATACATTACCTCGAGTTCGAATCATTCACTCGACGACTAAAGCCTACAGGCTACTTTTATTTCGAGTTCGAGCAATCACTTACTCGACCATCACGCTCATGGGCTACATTACCTCGAGTTCAAATTATTCACTCGACAACTAAAGCCTACGGGCTACTTTTATTTCGAGTTCGAGCAATCACTCACTCGACCATCATGCCCACGGGCTACATTACCTCGAGGTCGAATCATTCACTCGACAACTAAAGCCTACAGGCTACTTTTATTTCGAGTTCGAGCAATCACTCTCTCGACCATCACGCCTACAGGCTACTTTTATTTCGAGTTCGAGCAATCACTCTCTCTACCATCACACCCACGTGCTACATTACTTTGAGTTCGAATTATTCACTCGACGATTAAAGCCTACGGGCTACTTTCACTTCAAGTTCAAGCAAAACACTCACTCAACTATTACGCCTATGGATTATATTTCTTCAAGATCGAATCACTAACTCAACTAGTAAGCCCAAGGGCCACGTCACTTCGAACAAATCAATAATAGAGACTACAAAGTCCAAATTTGATTGAATTGCTAAGATCATTGTGAAAACATTTGTAAAGGCACGCATAAAGTCTGCACAAATAGGCCAAAGTTGTCTATATACAAAAATTTCTACATGATTACAAACATAACTATGGACTAATCTTTCTGATCACCCTCGGATATGCTCTTGCTACCGTCATCGTCATCATCATCGCCATCAGAAACCAAGGCTTCAGCTTCAGCTTCGAGCTCTTTAGCCTTTTTTATTTCTCCAGTAAGGTTGAAACCCCGAACATGTATCTCCTCGAGGGTCTCCCTCCGAGACCTACATTTGGCAAGTTCGGCAATCCAGTGTGCTCGGGTGTCGGCAGTATTCTCCGCCTCTCGTGCCTCAATCTGAGCAGCCTCGACATCACCTCGATACACGGTAATGAACTTATCCGCCAAGATTTTTGACAACTCAACCTCGGCCTTGGCCTCGACAAGCTGGGCTTCAAGCTCTTCGATCCTCTTAGCTTGAGCCGAACTCTTTTGCTTAACGTTTCGAAGCTGGACATCGGCCGATAATAAGTTGGTCAAAATGGTCTCTTTTTCCGCAACCAGGCGATCGCTAGTCTCCTTCCACAGATTACATTCGGCTTTGATTTGATAGACTTCTTCCCGAAGTGACCCAATCATTTCAACATTTTGTTGCAGCTGAGACAACGAAGGGTTAAATTCCACAGTCGATTCAAACCCATACTTTAACAGAACGAGGCTCACATGCTTGTCAAGTTCGGCCTCTTCTTCATGAGCCTTAGACAAATCCCCTTGGAGGTCCTTTATAGCCTCGTCCTTTTGGCTGTAAAAAAGTCGCAAGGCGTCTCTCTCCCCCGAGACCTTCTAAAGCTCAACCTCACACTGGCTAAGGTCGACCCGAAATCTACTAATGGCCTGCACAGTAGGGAAAGAACACGAGTCAAATTCGGAAAAGAACAAAGAAACCAAGTATAATAAAATCATTACCCGAGTAATGAAAGGTTGGGTCTCTTCCAATAGAAGAGAAGTGTCCCCGATATCGGAAGCATCACCGACTCCGGTAAAGCAATCCCGAAAGGGATCCCCTACACTAGAGCATCCGCCCATATCGGGGGTTTTCAATTCCCGAGCTTCCTTTATCGCCTTCTCAGAAAATGTGGGAAGAGAAGGCGAATAACCCATTGTCATAGTCCCAAATGAATCACTCGGGGCGTTCCGATCAAGACTCGGGATCTCGGAGTCAACCCTGACCAGTACAGCTGCCATCGATTCAGGAGCTTCGGTGACCTCGATAGCTCTGGCATATCGGGACACCAAGGTCGAGGCACCTCCTTCTTTATCTTCTTCTTCTTCTCTCAGTCGTTAGACCGAGTCAATCAAAAGGGCGATTGCCGTCCTCCTCACCCTTCGAGTCTCGGGCTGGGGGCCCTCTGATCGAGAGGCAGCTTTGCGCTTCTTGTCTTTCCCCGGTTTCAAAACCAGGGACTTGGTTCCTTCCTCACCGCTCGAAGGCCTCAAAACGGCATCATTGGTTACGCCTGCATGAAAGGAAATTGATAACGAATGGAGCACAAAGAGCGATTTGAAGGAAACGAGAAGTAAAACCTTACCATGGTTCTTGGCTTCCCATATGCCTTTAGCCAAATCACACTAAGCGCGTTCGGCATAAGAGGAAGTCGAGGCTAACTTCCAACCCAATCCTCGAGGTCGGGCACCGCTTGCGGCATCCAAGGGGCAGCTGTATATCGGGAAGAAACATCAAAAAAATAAAAAATAAATAAAAAAATACATATTATGAGAACAACTTACGATCGAAATTCCATTCCTCGGGGAACGACATCTTCTCTTCCGGAATAAGGACACGGGTCCTCACCCGAATGTAACGCCCCATCCAACCCCGATCCTTGTCTTCGTCGATGCTCGACATCAAAGCCTTCGATGCCCGACGATGAAGTCTGATTAATCCTCGAAATATTTGAGGCCGATACAACCTTATGAGGTAATTCAGGGTAAAATCCATCCCCCCCGGCTTTGGTGGAGAAGAAGCGAAGTATGACTACTATACGCCACACAGAGGGATGAATCTGACTAAGGGTGACCTGATATCTCTTGAAAAAATCAATGATCACCGGGTCGACTGGGCCCAATGTGAAAGGATAAGTGTAAACACTTAAAAACCCCTCCGCATGAGTGACGACACTCTCTTCGGGGGATGGAATTTGCAACACAACCTCGGAACCCCAATTATAGTCTTTTCTAACGGCCTCGAGATGACCCTCCGTTATAGAGCACATATACATCGACACGTGTTTGCATCGACCCGGGACGGATGAAGGATTCTCAACCTTAAAATCGATCTTTAGAGTACACGGGCCGGGAATATAGTCATAGATGGACGGCTCCACTGGCGCCTTGTCGTCGGACAACCGTAAAAAAGAAGCTTTCTCCTTCTAAGGCACAGTTTTCGAAGTCTTGGCCATTGATATGGGAGGAAGAAAGACAAAGGAAAGTGAAAAATTGACGACACTAAAACTCTGGTAGCAACAAGAAAAGAAGAAAAAATGAGAAAATTTGGGAGAGTGAACGCATGAAAGAAGTAAATGATAGGTGGAAGAGTTATTTATAGGCTCGCATCGTGACGGTTCAATATCACAAGTGGTCGACCGCCATCTGACAAGCATTAAATACCTTGAAAGGCTGAATCGATAGGACAACTATCACATACGTCATAATCGACCCCTGTGAAAACGTCGGCTTATGACCCGATCGAACCACCAAAAATCACATCGATTCTCACCGTATCCTTCGTGAGAAACGAGGGAACTATCTGTATACGGTCGAAATAGATTTTGGCCTTCCTACATTCGATCGATTTCGAGTGTTAAAAAATCGGAATGAAATTTTTGGGAGTGAGCTCCGAAGCCGGTACTAACGAGCCTCGAGCCCGAAGGTCGATCGAGGAGTCGACTCGATAACCCTATCGAGCCCGTGGCCGAATCGATCCGCATGGCATTGCTTCGAGGTCGGAAATTCGCGACGCCCATCTCGAAGGTCGGACTCGAGCCAAGACCGAAAGGCCCGACCCAGTAACGAGCTCGAACCAGTATCGAGCTCACACACAAGAGTCATTGTGACCGCACCAAGAGAGAGAATCTTGGCGGGAATCAAGGACGAGACAAGTCATCATGGGCCTTCCACTGTATGTTTTATTTTATTATTTTTTATAATGACCCTCTTCTATAAAATGAGGAATCCTTGTAAGCTAAAGGGTAGAGACAAAAAAAAGGCACTTCTTAGATTGAAAAATATCACTTTGTGTTTGCTTTACTTTATCTCGTTCATTATTATTGCCCACTATTTGCATTCTCATAGTCAAGAATATACGTATCTCTATTTCTCTGCACGATTTATATCGAATTGTATCGCATATCCTTAGAACCACACACAAAATTAACGTTATCCGATTTTTCCGGTAAACACTAAATGATTTTTCGAAACCTAGAGAGGTGTTGGTATTATTTGCAGTTATGAACAATTAGATTTTATTTGCTCAGTTGGTAAAAACACATTCATCCACGACCGTTAGGTTCTGGGTTCGAGTCACGCTGGAGGGGAAGTGTGAAAATATTATAGATCCTCCTAATTTGGGAGTGAATTTATTTTTAAAAAAAATCAGATTTTATTGTAAAGAAAATTCATACATAAAAGGAAGAAGAAAGCACAAAGAAAACATTAGACTTAAGCTGATGGCATCGAGTTGCATTAATTTGAACGTTAAGATTTGAAGGTTTGAGTTTTTCAAATGAAATGTTGTGTGATTATTAGGTATTTTTTTTGGGTCGAAAAGCATGGATCTTATAAAATATTGGTAATGATAACACTCGCAATCTTTTGATTTTGATTTGTCATAAGAATATGTTAAAAGTTAGATGAGGCTGTTAAGAACTGAAAATGATGAAATAAAATAAATTAATTCAAACATTGGTCATGTCATATCACAATAGTGCATATCATAGGATGTGTGATACATGACATAACATCTCACGTCAAAGATTAGTTGAAAATTAGGCTCAAATCAACGTCCGAATTAGGTATTTTGTTAGTTAATTTACAGAGACATTTGATCATTTTCCTTTATTGTAAGTTCATTGTGTTATCAATTTCTTATTCCTCGTGCAGTAAAGCACAAAATCATTCGGGATTTGATTATCCGTAAAACGGTACAGTTGAATTTATACGTGTTTTAAGACAAATAAACTAATTTGATCCTGAAATAATATAATAATCGAAAAAATACACAATACTTATGTCACGACCCAAAATCTAACCATGGTCGTGATGGCGCATATCGTGTTACAAGGCAAGCCTACTTCCAAAAATATTACTACTAAACCGATTATAAGAATTTAATAAAATATTTCCAACATTTAAATTTTTCATAAACTAAATCAGCTCTAATTATAATATAGAAAAATACGGAAATGATCCCCAAATATCGGGGTGTCACTAAGTCATGAACGTCTAAATCTATGAACTAAGAAATGAAAACTTTCTAACTGTCAATACAGTCCAAAAGAAGAAATGATAAAAGGGGTAATAAGGTCCTCCGGACGCTAGCAGCTACCTTGCAATCTCCCCAAATAGCCGGCCTGAACTCAACGATCGTCGCGCTCTAACTCACCTGAATCTGCACACAATGTGCAGGGTATAGTATGAGTACAACTACCTCAGCAAGTAACAGAAATAACTAAGGAACTAAGCAATAGTGATGAGCTAAGTAAATCAGTCCAATTATTTATTTTCACAATTTAAAAATAAACAGAAATAAACAGGTAAATTCCAATACTCAGTAAATACCACAAAGAAGTTTAACAGATAAATGCAGCAACAACACAAATAAATAAAACCTCACAACAATGTCACTCCATCGCTCATCGCTCGCACTCAGCACTCAATACTCAAAACACTCAACACTCTTCGCTGACTAGGGGTGTGTACAAACTCCGAAGGGGCTCCCAAAGCCCAAGCGCTAAGCACGGACAACTCACGTGCAATCATATTAATATCTGGATCCGCACGGTCAACTCAAGCGCTACGCGGACAACTCACGCGTTATGGTATCAATACTTGGACCCACACTGTCAACTCACGTGCTACGTGGACAACTCACGCGCTACGCGGACAACTCACGCGCTATGGTATTAATATCCTCACAACCAGGCCCTCGGCCTCACTCAATCATGTACCTCACTAGCCTCCCCATCATAAACAAATAAGGGAACACATCCCACATCAAGTATCACCGCATATTAGCAAATAATATAGACTGAGGTAAACATGTACAATAATTTCTATGATTGAGTACAAATAATGTGAGCATGAATAAAGCCTAAGCATGATCTCTATCATGAAGGCAAACAAGTTCAACAATAAATAAACACATAACCACAGATAATAGCCATTAGGCCTTACAGTCTCACGGGATGGACCAAGTCTCAATCCCTCATGGTGCATACCCACACGCTCGTCACCTAGCGTGGGTATCGCTTCTAAATAATCACATGATGTCAAATCTTCGAGTTTATACCCTCAAAGCCAGAGTTAAAATTGTTACTTACCTTAACAGCGCAAAACATCCTACTCCGGGATGCCCTCGTCTCTGAACTCGGTCTCCAAATGCTCCGAATCTATTCACAATCAGTACAATACTATCAATATGCGCTAATGGAATGAATTCCACAAAAAAAATTATCAAATTAGACCAAAACCCGAAATTGGCTCAAACTCGGCCCCCGGACCTACGTCTCGAAATCCAACAAAATTACAAAACTAGAAAGCTCATTCACTCATAAGTCTAACCATACCAAATTCATCAAAATCCGACATCGTTCGGTCCCTCAAATCCTTAAATTAAATTCTTAAAAATTCCAAGCCCTAACCCCCTACTTTCACTCCAAAATCCTACTGATGAATGACGAACAAAGCCATAGATTCACGAAATTTATACCATTATGGGTTAGAATCATTTACCTCAACGTTACTCCTTGAAAACCTTCTAAATATCGCCTATCTCCCGAGTTTCTCAAATCCAAAAATTGAAAAATGAAGACAAAACCACGAACTGGGCCTTTTCTGCCCACCACAATCGCACATGCGGCCTCTTTTTCCGCTTCTGCGAAGCCGCACCTGCAAAAATTTCCATCGCAGGTGCAGAACTCACTAAAGATCACATATTCTGCATCTGCGGCCCAAAGCGCGCGCCTGCACTTGCGCACCTACGCGTTACTCTTCGCATCTGCGAAGCTAGCCCAAAATCCTCCTCTCCACATCTGCGCTCAAGGCCTCGCACCTGCGAGCTAGCAGATGCGGCCCATTCTTCACACCTGCGTTCCCAGCCTTGGCCTTCCATTTCCGCATCTGCGGCTTCCCCAAACGCACCAGCGACCTCGCACCTGCGACTCCTCCTTCCGCAGGTGTGGAAATAGCAGTAGCAGCAGCTTCAGCTGCATTTTCCAACTTTGACAAATCCGTTAACCATCCGGAATCACCTCGAGGCCCTCGGGACCTCAACCAGAAATACCAACAAGTCATATATCAACATACCAACTTAGTCGAACCTTCGAATCACTCAAAACAACAGCAAATCATCAAATTACCCCAGATTCAAGCCTAAGAGTCCAAATTCTGCAACCAATGCCGAAACCAACCTAACCACGTCCGAATGACCTCAAATTTTGCACACACATAAAAAATGACACTACGAACCTACTCCAACTTCTGAAATTCCATTCCGATCCCGATATCAAATTTTTCACTTCCGACCGAAATCGCCAAATTTTCAATTTCGTCAATTCAAACCTAATTTTACCACAGACCTCCAAATTATATTCCAGACGCACTCCTAAGTCCAAAATCACCTAACGGATCTAGAGGACCATCGGAATTCAAATCCGAGATCGTTTACACATAGGTCAACATCCGATTGACTTTTCCAACATACGTTTCTATTTAAGAGACTAACTGTCTCAATTCACTCTGAAACCACTCTGGTCCCGAACCAACTAACTCGGTATAACATAATATAGCTGAATAACACAAAAAGAAGTATAAATGGGGAAAACGGGGCTATAACTCTTGAAACGAGCGACCGGGTCGTTACAACTTAGCCTTAGAATATAGATGGAATAGCAAAGATAGTGATTCTGTGAACGCGGTTTCCGAACACAACAATGATGAGATTAAAAAACAAGAAAGTGAAGTTTGTATAAAGCTTTGTATAGAATGTATTATATGTTTTTGCCAAAAAATTTGTCCCCTTACAATGATAACAGAGTGCACTATTTATAGCTATGTCTAGGGAAAGCAGTCCTGGGATCATACCCTCCTTTAATGCCAATTATGAGGGTCATTGATGAAGATATAACGGTGAACATAAATGTCAAATTCTATATAATGGACCGTCGCTCTCAATGCTATAGAATATTCCTTAGTAAATGCTACCGGACGTAGAGCATTTAATACACTTTTACAAACGTTATTCTTTCCGGCGACAAACAGAGTGGCTGTGTTCGGTCTTCAGCCATGCCATCTTGAAATCTATGTGTCCTCATTTTAGCCAGCCACGTGTCATATTATATTTTATCCTATACAGATAAGCCTCTTGATTTCCGGTGACATAAGTTTGTGTTACCCGTAAGTTGGTAGAAACACCTTTTGGCGGGAATTACTATAATTCCCTTTGAAGGTCTCTAACAGTTGATTAGACGCACGTCTCTCTGCATTTAATACCTCGAACATCGTCATCCCATGATTCATCATAGCTTTTGCCGGTTATCGAGGTAATCATGGCCATGAATTTAGCCGCCAAAATTTTACTCATACGCAACTTCCTTTTCCTTTGCGTTTCACAATTGCTTGAGCTTCTGATCTACATCCTTGTTTTCCAACCCTTTCCTAATTTTCTTCAAACACAAACTCTTTACATTCTTCTTTTCCAATGGCTTTTTCCTCTAAATGTGATGGTTCTATGAAGAATAAGAACAAAACTGAGGATTTCGTTCCTCCAACAATGGGTTCCATCATCCCAAGAAGGCTTAGAACTTCTAATGATTTTGAAAAGAATTTTCCTACTGCTACTTCGTACATGGGCTGTTAGTAGGTACCCTTCTTCTATCGCCCTGCTAATATCCCTTATGTGAAGGAGGATTGTCACTGCAATGAGCTAGAAATTATTGCTCCTGATCTATCGGAGTAGGTAACCCTTCCCAAGGAAGGTTTTACATACTTTTTCATGTATCCCTTTACTTTGGGTGCGTTTTCATTGAGCGAAGAGCTTGATTCCGTGATTGCGGAGTCTTGCCTTTGCTACCAGGTATGTTTGACACAGGTAACTCCTTTTAGTATGGAGGACAATCATATGTCTCCGACGTTTGTGCCAAGAAATTGGAGAGGAGCTAACCTTAGCTCATCTGATCAATCTCTATTCCCTTAAAATCTTTCGTAGGGAAATGTTAAACCTTTGCAAGCGTGGTCACCATACTTTGTTGTCTAGCATGGATGATGACAACGACCGTGGGTGGATATAACGGTTCGTTGCAGTTGCCACCAATGACATCATACTGACAACGACTTCATCCTTTTCAGTTGCCTGGAACTGCACTCGTAAGTTCTTTGTATAATATTCCTCTTACTAGATACTCTTCTATGGTTGTATCATCTCTTTACCCTTCGTATGTTTTAGAACCTCGATGGCTCCCACCGGTGGTGGAAGGTTTGAACCGGTGGGTTCAGACGTCACAACGCCCGAAACTCGTTTGTGGAAACAACTGACCCTTAAATATGTGTGGAAGGCCAAAAATCATGGTAATTTAAATTTACCTTACTTCCATTTTTGTATATGAAGAACTTGGTTGAACCCTTCTGACTTTGTTCATGGAATTAGGTCTATCTGCGGGCTCTGATGTTGTCCCCGAGGAGGACGTTTTGGTTGATCCTGCTGATGCAGCGAGGCTGCTTCCGGAAGTACTTACTCGAATAGGTATCTCCGGGCCTGTTTCAGGTACAAATACTAATTCAGGGAGTCCCCGGACGGAAGATAAGCAAACAAAGAGAAGACGCACCTCCGCTGCTAGGGAAAAAAGAAAAGGGCAAAGATTGATGCCCCTGAATCATCTCCGGTGGCCATGATGACTGGTCCTCCTTCCAGGCTGGTCGTAGACATATGTGATGATTGATGATAATGATGAAGTTGTTGATGAGGGAGCTTCTTTACATAGAAGGCGACGATCCTCATCATCTCAACATGATGCTCAACCTGTTGAGATAGTTACACCAACTGAAGACGATGTCTCGGCATTTTGGAGAGAATCTGATTTGGTAGAATAGGCCAACTCCTATTTCCAGGCCCCAATTACTGTAACGGGTGTTGTGGGGCTGAGTACCAGGTCTTTGCCGTATTTGGTTGGAGANATGACTTTGTTCATGGAATTAGGTCTATCTGCGGGCTCTGATGTTGTCCCCGAGGAGGACGTTTTGGTTGATCCTGCTGATGCAGCGAGGCTGCTTCCGAAAGTACTTACTCGAATAGGTATCTCCGGGCCTGTTTCAGGTACAAATACTAATTCAGGGAGTCCCCGGACGGAAGATAAGCAAACAAAGAGAAGACGTACCTCCGCTGCTAGGGAAAAAAAGAAAAGGGCAAAGATTGATGCCCCTGAATCATCTCCGGTGGCGATGATGACTGGTCCTCCTTCCAGGCTGGTCGTAGACATATGTGATGATTGATGATAATGATGAAGTTGTTGATGAGGGAGCTTCTTTACATAGAAGGCGACGATCCTCATCATCTCAACATGATGCTCAACCTGTTGAGATAGTTACACCAACTGAAGACGATGTCTCGGCATTTTGGAGAGAATCTGATTTGGTAGAATAGGCCAACTCCTATTTCCAGGCCCCAATTACTGTAACGGGTGTTGTGGGGCTGAGTACCAGGTCTTTGCCGTATTTGGTTGGAGAGCATCAAACAACCAACACTATATTTGATGCAGCTGTTTCTCACTCCTCAACTCCATCAATTTTATCTCCAGTTTTACTGACGCCAGCAACTGCTACATCATTTCTATCTTTGTCTACTCTTCCTCCGGCGGTTGTTACACCATCTCCATCAGTCGCACCTGACCATGAATAAGATGTTCCTCTTTCACAGTCCCCAGTTCATGGGAATGTGGGAGAAAAGTTTATCGCCCCTTATGAAGATCCATAAAGGAAGAGGAACATTACTCTTTCGGTC
>AWOL01S0107899.1:166-24679 GCA_000715115.1 Nicotiana otophora
TACGGAGAGGTAGAGGTAGGCCAAAGAAGAGGTGGGGAGAGGTGATTAGGCAAGACATGGCGCAACTTCATCTGACCGAGGACATGACCCTTGATAGGAAGGTATGGAGGTCGAGGATTAGGGCAGTGGAGTAGGTAGTCTAGAGTGTTCATAACAGTAGTATTGACACGCAGTCTCGCTTTCTGTTGGTAGTAGGTTTTTATGACTAACCGTTTTTTTTAATTGTTGATCACCTTACTATCTTGTTGTTTTTATTCTGCTTTTATATGGCTTTTTGATACTGTCCCTTATTGTCTATATTTTCAACAATGTGGCGCTTATGCTTTCCTGAGCCGAGGGACTATTGGAAATAGTCTCTCTATCCTCACAAGGTAGGGGTAAGGTCTGCGTACACACTAACCTCCCCAGACCCCACAGTGTGGGATAATACTGGGTATGTTGTTGTTGTTACAATTGTTTCCAGTTAATTTTCTTGTCAGACTCTTGGGAAATGAAAAGGACAACAATTATGGGACGGAAGGAATAGCTTCCATACCTTCCTATCAAAGGAAGAATGTTTTGATATTTGTTGATGAAAAAGTACTATCAGTTGGTGTCAGGCATTAGTACTACTTAAGTTTATGATGAATAACTATGATCCTAACAGATAATACCGTCTAAAAGATACCATATTGCTAGGAAATCAATCAAGAATGTTATTTTGAGATAGATCCATAAGTTTGACAAACATCAATAACCATTTGAAAGACTTTCATAACTGTAATCCCCCGAAATTAATAATCCCCAATGAAGCAACAATGCCAAAAAGCCCACACAACATTCTTCCGGTGAAAGCCAAAACCTCTTAATGTAAATTAAGTTTTGCCCTTAATCAATCTAGTATAAAATCAAATAATTATATGAAACTAAATTACTTGGTTTTCAATTGTATTATCCACAGAAAGAGACCGAAAGACATGAATGGAGCATTTCGTACTTTATTTTAGTTCTGATATCACTAAAATGAAAAGGACAGCAACCAATTTAGATCATGATTACTAGGGATATATTTTAAGATTTGATGCAAAGTCATTTGTCCGCCAGAGAATGTCATACACTTGACAAACTTAAGATATTATAGAACGAACCAGAATTTTTAACAATATCTTCAAACATTCGGATTATGCAAAGCATCTTACTTGTACAGGACGGTCACCAAGTATCACCTTTCCCCCATACTTCATTGCTTCTTCATAGGCTACACGGAACTCAGCCCCAGGCACAACCTCGAGCTTGTTAGCAACCTAAAACATGAAGAAAGTCAAACTAACGATCCCTATGCCAACCCAAGAGGGGAAACAAGGGAGAGAGAGAGAAAGAGAGGGGTTCGGGGGGGGGGGGGGGGGGGGGGGGTTTACAAGATGAAAGGCACTATATAGGAAGTAAAGTAAAATTTTCAAACCATGTACAACACATTTAGAGGTTAAGGATACCTTAGCAAGAAACCAGCTATAGAGTATCCCAAATGGATTTTGATTCTTCTTCCACATATCCATCATTTCCATCATAGTTGGTACCTGGCACAATTAGGAGCGGGAGTATTAGAAATTAATCCAAAGAAGTGAAAGATGACCAGCAACAGTCGTCCTATGCTTTCTGTTACCCTAATATACGGGACTATATTCCAAGGGGATTCATATTAAAAATCCCAGGATAAGAGTACCAACATATAAGAACTTAAAAAAGAAGAAGATGCTCTTTACTTTAGTGACCAGATGATAAAATTCTTCTTAGTGTCCACTGGCATTTACATAAATCATTTTTAGCTTTATTAAATTATAGTATATTTTACTGATAGATGTAGGACCTCTTAATTCTTCTAGGCAGTATATTTATTTTTTACTTTATTTACCCAAACCAGGAAATTTATCTTTTATATGAGTATGTCCCATGATCCCATCCATAAATCCTTCCGCATTCCAAACAATAAAACGAGTTTTGCAGAAAAGCTCACCCAAAGGATGCTATTTTTGCCACTGATCAATTTTGTTTCCACACACCTATCCTATGGGAACATGATATTGACTTTGTGCACCATGATTATGATCCTATTTTGCATGTACCACTCTTCTCCATAACATTCTTTCTCTGTATATCACCATCGACACAACCACTTGAACAGAAGGATTTGTTGTGGGGATTTAGATTACTAATTCCAAGTTCCTGTTCATTCTTATAGTGGGGCATAACCAACTTAATCCAAAATAATTAGGACATGTATAAAATGCTAAACTTGACTTATTCCACTTCTTTAACTCTCTTACACAGGGAATTACAAGAGTAGCTTTATTACTTTGATAAATGAAGTTCATTTAGTTAATAAAACACCAAAATTGTATCAAAGATACTATATTCAACTAATCAAAGAGCGTGGCCTAATGGTCAATGAAGTGGGTGAGAACCTCAGAGACCAATGTTCAAATCCTAGTAAAAACAAAAAATACTAGGTGACTTCTTCCCATCTAAGCCTTGGGGACAGAGTTACCCGTTACCTGTGCTAGTGAGAGATAGGAAGTAACCAATCGAATAGTCGAGGTGCATAACCTGCCCAGACACCATCATTATACCAAAACATGTACTGCATACGACTGCCCCTAATAATTGCGCGTTATGCCTGGGCTGTGAGGGCTCTCAGCCACATGGATAGTTCAAATGTATTAATCGACACCTAACCCTGAGATTTGGACCATCCAAGACACAATGGCGTACTCCTCCAGTTCGAACGGGGGTTTGATTGTCTCAACCACAACAATCAAATCCATACACACCACTATCCTCTCTTTACACCGACTAAAAATACATGAAACAAATCCATACATACTAGTATTCTCTCTTTACACCTGAAAAAATATACATTAAATGAATAACCTATGAAAAAATGCATAAACGGTCTTCTCTTTGCTAATTCCATGCGATGTCTAACTGGGTGTCTTTGTCATCATTCTCACACAGAAGTGTATCTATAGGTATGAGTATGGGTTCACGTGAACCCATGTTCCTCTCCCTAGACCATGTATAACTATGCTATATTTTTTGTCAAAATTACTTAAATATATATATGGGTGCACTCAAGCTCAAGGAGTCCTATGGTGCAATAACTATTGGGTGCACCTTTACAAGCAGAGGCGGATCTAGGATTTGAAGGTGGCAGGTGCCATAATTTTCTTTAATGTATATCATGTAACGAGGTTGTGAGTTCGAGTCACCCCAAGAGCAAGGTGGGGAGTTCTTGGAGGGAAGGATGCCGAGGGTCATTTGGAAACAGCCTCTCTACCCGAGGGTAGGGGTAAGGTCTGCGTACACACTACCCTCCCCAGACCCCACTAGTGGGATTATACTGGGTTGTTGTTGTTGTTGTATATCATGTAACGAGGTTGTGAGTTCGAGTCACCCCAAGAGCAAGGTGGGGAGTTCTTGGAGGGAAGGATGCCGAGGGTCATTTGGAAACAGCCTCTCTACCCGAGGGTAGGGGTAAGGTCTGCGTACACACTACCCTCCCCAGACCCCACTAGTGGGATTATACTGGGTTGTTGTTGTTGTTGTATATCATGTAACGAGGTTGTGAGTTCGAGTCACCCCAAGAGCAAGGTGGGGAGTTCTTGGAGGGAAGGATGCCGAGGGTCATTTGGAAACAGCCTCTCTACCCGAGGGTAGGGGTAAGGTCTGCGTACACACTACCCTCCCCAGACCCCACTAGTGGGATTATACTGGGTTGTTGTTGTTGTTGTATATCATGTAACGAGGTTGTGAGTTCGAGTCACCCCAAGAGCAAGGTGGGGAGTTCTTGGAGGGAAGGATGCCGAGGGTCATTTGGAAACAGCCTCTCTACCCGAGGGTAGGGGTAAGGTCTGCGTACACACTACCCTCCCCAGACCCCACTAGTGGGATTATACTGGGTTGTTGTTGTTGTTGTATATCATGTAACGAGGTTGTGAGTTCGAGTCACCCCAAGAGCAAGGTGGGGAGTTCTTGGAGGGAAGGATGCCGAGGGTCATTTGGAAACAGCCTCTCTACCCGAGGGTAGGGGTAAGGTCTGCGTACACACTACCCTCCCCAGACCCCACTAGTGGGATTATACTGGGTTGTTGTTGTTGTTGTATATCATGTAACGAGGTTGTGAGTTCGAGTCACCCCAAGAGCAAGGTGGGGAGTTCTTGGAGGGAAGGATGCCGAGGGTCATTTGGAAACAGCCTCTCTACCCGAGGGTAGGGGTAAGGTCTGCGTACACACTACCCTCCCCAGACCCCACTAGTGGGATTATACTGGGTTGTTGTTGTTGTTGTATATCATGTAACGAGGTTGTGAGTTCGAGTCACCCCAAGAGCAAGGTGGGGAGTTCTTGGAGGGAAGGATGCCGAGGGTCATTTGGAAACAGCCTCTCTACCCGAGGGTAGGGGTAAGGTCTGCGTACACACTACCCTCCCCAGACCCCACTAGTGGGATTATACTGGGTTGTTGTTGTTGTTGTTGTTGTATATCATGTAACGACTAATACGAAATTTATTAGGAATATTTATACGGATTTTTTGAGTGTATTTGGGTCAACCTAATAGGTATTTTTATTCGCAAATATAAAAATTACATCTCAGATATCAAAATTAGTATTTTAAATAAGGAATAACACCTTTATTTTAACAACACAAGTAAAATCAATATTTTCACTAGGAAATTACATCTTTTTCTGTATACTAAAAATAAATTTACACAAGTAAGATAACATCTTCAATAAGAGAATTATATCGATCAGAATAAGAAATATTTTTTAAAAAATATCTTCAGTAGGTAAATTATACCCCATAAGTATAAAATTAAATAAACTACAAGTTCCCAAAAATCAAAACCATAAATTTCATATTTTTAAGTAATGTTTACGAAATTTTCATTGTAATTTAATAGTAAAGAGATTTAAATTATATTTAAGAACCATATAATAACACAATTTTTTATTATATAATAACAAAATGGAAAAAAATTGATTTCAATCCAAAATTTCCATTAAGACCCAAGATTTTCATATTTGAAAGAAGAAAACTCGTAAATTTAAGATTAAGAGGAATGTTTATTTTATATATTTTAAAAGTTTTGGAGTCTCTTTTTTGAGTATTCTTGCTAGAGACCATATATAAAATAATAGAATAGAGAAAAAAATATAAAAAATAATAAACGACAAATAGAAAATTGGGAGAGGCAGCCGAAAAGGGAAATAACTGGGACAAAAGGAAATAAAAAGCACAACGAAAAGGAGAAGTCGGACAAGGTTCAAGATAAATTCCAACTTGAATTTTACACACGAGAAAAGCTTTCAAAAAGGGCTACCAGCCATGGTACCGTTGTCTAGTTTCAACTGCGGGTGGCAGGATCAGATATTTAACCTAGTTTAAGAAAAATTTCAACATATGTATATAAAAATTTTATCATCTCAGCGGGTGCCATGCCACCCTTCCTAAAGGGCTGGATCCGCCCCTGATTACAAGTGAAGTCGGAAAATTAAATCCCACGTCTATCTTGTTACTTTATTCCTTTCTTTTCTAAAATTGAGCCTGAAGGTTTAAATCTCATGTATATCTTGTTCTTTTTCTTTTCTTTTTCTACCACTCATGAGGGATGGGCATGTCTTGTGTCCCCCTTTTGCGTTTTAATTAAGTACTTTTTTTTTTTGAAAAAGAGGTACTTTTTTCTTTTTCTTTCTTTCTTTGTTTGGTTTTTTCTTTCAAAATCCCCATGCCTGACACATTGAAATCCTTGTTCTTCTTCTATCATCATCATTAAATTTTATATTTTTTAAACCGTATGTCTATACTCCCTCCGTTCCAGTTTATGTGAACATATTTCCTTTTTGGTCCGTTCCAAAAAGAATGACCCCTTTCTAAATTTAGAAACAATTTAGCTTAAACTTCCAATTCTACCCTTAATGAGAAGCTTTTGACAAGGTGGGTTGCTCTGATGGTAAGCACCCTCCACTTCCAACCAAGAGGTTGTGAGTTCGAGTCACCCCAAGAGCAAGGTGGGGAGTTCTTGGAGGGAAGGATACCGAGGGTCATTTGGAAACAGCCTCTCTACCCGAGGGTAGGGGTAAGGTCTGCGTACACACTACCCTCCCCAGACCCCACTAGTGGGATTATACTGGGTTGTTGTTGTTGTTGTTGTTGTTTTATCCACACATATACTCTGGCATGTTTACCACCACAAGTTCTAAAAAACTTATAGCCATACAAATATTCTGACTTGTTTAGAACCACAAATTCCAAAAGTCTTCATTTTTTTTCTTAAACTTTGTGCCCAGTCAAACAGGTTCACATAAATTAGAACGGAATATTAAATTTGGCAACAGTGATGGATGTAGCATAGAGTCAATGGGTTCAATTGATCTCAATAACTTTTATAGAATGTAAAAATTATAATTTTGAACATATAATTTCAAAAGTGTAATGAGTTCATGAAAAAAAAAAATTCTAAAGATTGAACCTATCAAATGTAAATCCCGGATCCACCTTTTCGTAATAGTGCATTCATCCTCTTGAAATCATGGATATGCCTCTCGCATCACCTAAGCAACAGCAAAAAAGGTGGTGCAAGATTCCAGGACTGTGTCGCATACTTGCAATGATTATAATAAGTCTAGAGTGTCCTCCTCCATTCCTTCAACAAACAACACCGACTCACCATAGTTCTCCTCCTCTGTCTTACACTATCATAGTTAACATTGCATTTTTACATATGCACCAATTATAGAAAGCTATTTTTCCTGGTGCTTTATTACCCCATCCTATCTTCAAACGCTCCTTCATATCCTAAATACCAATTAGCTCCTTAGAATAAAAACATACCATAAATGACTTTGCCCTTCTCCCCCTCCATGCCATCTTATCTTCCACTTCATCATTTATAGGCGCCCCATTTAACAACGTGTGAAGAAATTCCACAATCTCCTCCCATTCCCAGTATTAGTAGTGCACCGAGAAAACTCCTCTTCCCCATTCAAGGAATTTTGTATTTTGGACCTTGATTACTTTTATAACAGATTTTTTCTTTCTATTAAAAAATATGAAACAGATTCTCAATTATGACTAACTTGTAGATCTTGAAGCGCCAAAGCACAATAAAAATATAGACAACCAATGTAGGTTCCTTGCAATCAGAAAGCAAACAATTGGACTGAATTATAAAGAGAAGGCAAAAGGTACCAAAAGCACACTAACAGTCTGTATCAAACTGAAAACTAGTAAAAATTCCGAGAAGAAAAACAAATAACAGAGAAAACTTCCATACATGGTAAAAGAAACTAAAAAAATAGAAACTTCATGTTTGGCTCGGCCCAAGAGAAACTCTTACTTATCTGGAGAGGGATAAGTATATAAGTTAGAGATGGAAGTTCAACCTTTAAATTATGAGGTGTAAGTACAGCCACTCGACCCGAGCATAACTCCAAGAAAACGACCTATCATCAATAAACCAGAATCAACAAAAACTATAATATGGAAGCCTAAAAGAGGAGAAAGTTGGCAGCTAAAGCAGGCTGCTACCAATTACTCAATACAAAGTCAAAAGAAGCACCTGCGGTTTCAGAAAATTGATCACGGCTTCGACTTCTTGGCAGGATTCCTGTGACCATGCATTGAAATCTTATGTGATTATACAACCCTCCATAAGCTCATTCTATTCTATAATTCGATGAATACAATAAATTGCCAATATGAGCCAAGTAATAATAATATGAACAAACTATTCGAGAAATATAAGTTGATCGATATTAGTTCAAAATTACTAACTTCTGAGAATTCTTTTCTCAAGAAGAAATTCGCATAAATACAATAAATTAAATTCAAGCTTCAAGATAACTTTCTCTTACTCAAACATAGGGAAGAAAAACGCGAAATTTACCGCAGAAACGTGAGCTGTGCCAACAACATACACATCGCAAATGCCTCCATCGGCAGAAGATTCACAAGTGAGTGTCATTACATTCCTCGAAAGTTCCTCCGGCAAAACCTTCCTTTCATATGGTTGACTTTGACCTTCACCTTCTTCATTCACCGAAGAAGCCTCATCAACCCCTCGTTCTTCCACTACGCTCTCATCAGAACCTTCTGAATTTGTAGAATTAACAATTTCTCCATCGACTCGAACAAAATCCTCGAATCCGGACGCCGCAAGCCGATCCGAATCCATTCCCGCCGGCGTAAAGCGGCCGGGTACGGCAGAGAAAGTTTTGAAATTTGAGGCAATTGATAAGGATTTGTGGCCGGGGTTTGTGACGGAGAATGGAGTGGCGAGATATTTGACGGTTGAAAAGCGAAGGCGGGAATCGCCGATGAATGAGTAGAATCGTTGTGACTCGGACGAGTTGAGATAGGTGAGTGTATAACGAGTCAATCGATGCATATGGAGGTTTTTTAGTTGCGTAGCTAAAATGAAATTAACCGTCGATGGGATCTTATTGTGCCTTACTTGTACCGTTGTACGATTGGATTTTCACGACACGTGGCAACCGATTCTGATTGGATTATGTGCTCTCATACCTTACCAGAGTCTCAAGTTTTCTTTTGAATCGAAAATAAAAGAAAGTTTTCTTTCGGAAAAAAAAAAAGGTTAAGGTCAAAATGTTGCCCATATTCTACCACTCGCTAACTTTTAATTTATATGAGTTAATTTGACTCGTTACGGAGTTTAAAAAAAAAAAATTTAAAACTTATAATTTTAAAGGGTTAAGGGTAAAAAAAGCTTTGCAGAGTAATGATATTTTTGTGATTATAAATAATTTTCAATATAAGTAAAATAAAGAATTTAAAATTAAATTATTTACAAATTTAGAAATATTTATAAAACAGTGAAAAAGAAAATAGGAAGTAGTATATAGAATAGCCTAAAGCAAGCGGTATGCTTGCCGACAGAGGGCAGCTTGGTCTTCTTACAATTCTATGCTAGGTAGAATTTCTGTTATGCCCCTATGTCTACTCTTTTGTGTTGTTCGGTGAAGTTCTAAATAGGTAATTTCTGCTCCATCTCTTGCGGCCACCGCTTAATAATTTGCTTTTCTCGCTTTTCGCTTGTCTAGAATTACCTTGGCTTCTCCTTCTTCATCGTTTAAACTCTTTGCGTCTACAACTGAACATCAATTTCTGAAATATAAAGTGATACTTAAATTAGTGTTTCTACTGCGTCTTTTCACAGTTTCATTAAGATCGTGTAGTCCAACGGTTAGTTTTTACTGTTCTATTTTATTTTCTTTTATCAGTACTGTGATTGTTTTATTTTCTTTTGCGTTCGAAATGTCTTTCTAATTTTATCCTATTTTTTGAAACTCAAAAAATACTTCCATTTGTGGATGTTCGACCATCTTCTTCACAAGATAAATTGGGGTTTGGACTTCTTCGCTGCTCTAACTTTGTTGCATCAAGGTAATCACTTCGTTTCAATTTACTTCACTGATCTGTACTATTTCATCTCCGCTCTTCATCTGGTAGGAATTTTCATTTTAGAGAAGAAATATGTTTGACTTTCCCCTATTTTGAATTTGCATAGTTGCTGAAACTCTGAATAAATGGGTTTTTGCTGCTTCGTTGGAACTGAAGAGGGGGGAGGAGGGATTCACAATGGTGCTTGCTTTGAATTTTAGTATTTTTACAGAAATTTATTGTGAATATTGGTGTGGGTTTAAGGATTTTTACAGAAATTTTATTGTGAAAATTGGTATGTAAAAATTGTTTTTATTATTCTTTGTGTCAGGAGGGGAGGTTAGTTACGTTCTTAGGATTCTATGTGTTGAAGATTTTCTGATATTTGCATTAAAACAGTGTGTTTCAATCTCTAATTTTTTGTACAATTTTTTCAACTTTATTGGTAATGCACTGGTAGGGTAAACCTCTAAATCTAAGTTTTAAATAATGAAGCTTTAGAATGCACTCATTTCCAAGACTGAGGGAAAATTGGATTACTGTTATGAACACTTTTGTTGGTTATTGCACATTGACACATGTTAACATAATAGTAAATCTGATAGGGCCAGGGGAAGAGATGGTTTTCGCTAATCATGCTATAAAAGAATTATATTTTGTTGGTGGTGGTGTTCCACATGTGCCTTAACTATCTTCAGATCTTCTTATTGAACTACCTTCTCCAAATGGTTCACATCATTATGGATTATGTTTTACCTGTCTTCCCTTGGATGGACTGCTTTGTCAGTAAAGCAACAAGCATTTAGCTATATAAATGATCTGCTTCAAATGAAAGAGCAAATTAACCAAAGAATGAGACTTCTAAGAGGAAGAACAACTTGGAAGACGCTGCCAATTCGCAAAATATTTAGCATTATGCTAGGAAGGAATTAAGCTAATCCACTTGAACTTACGTAGGAATCTTGAAATAAATTAATTCTAGAAAGTGATAGATTTAAGAAATACTTGTTGCCTTTTGTCCAAATTTCTGGAAGCTTTCGGGTGTAACACATTACTTTGCTTATAACAAGACGAATAGTAGGCTTATCTTGCTTGACTACGATGGTACTAAGATGCCTGAGGATAAGGTGAACAAATTTCTTGGTAAAGAAGTCATCTCAGTTTTAAATGGTTATTATACACAATATAACGTTCTACCATTAGTTCCAAATTTGATGTCATTTTGTTTAATTTCGATTCCAGAAAAAATTTCAAAAGCATCCTATGTTTTTGTAGCGTTGAAAAATGTAAAACAAATACAGCTGGGTTTACAATACTTAAAGAGAAATGTATACTATTGAAAGGACACGAAAGTAAGCAAAAAAAAATTGGAATTGGTACAGTACCATGGGTCCTAGAGCTTCTAGTAGGTAGTTTTCATATAATTTGGTGGATGTGAGTAAGGATTTTACGGTGAGTCGCAGGGGTAAGGATTCTTTGAGCCACTGGTTATCTCCATGTCCAAAACTCGGCTATCAGCTGAACACGGTTATTTTAAAAGGTTTGATATTGTTGCTACTTTGGTTTCATTAACACAAATTAGATTATTATCTTCTTTTGTCTTTTTCAACTAACTGTTTGTATTTCTTTAATTTAATCCTTTATATATGTGGAATATGATTTACATATGGGAATCACGCCCAACAGCTGCAGACATGGACTGAAAAGAGCAACATTACCTATTATGGGGCATTATACAGAAGCAAGAGATGGTTAGTCAATAGATCAAAAGAAAAGTGCTCTGGCATAGCATCATCAAGAACCCGATTCTGACTTTGGTATATGGCAAGCAAAAGAGCTTCTTCATCATTTGGAGAGTGTACTGGATAATGAGCTTGTCAACACATGGTTGAGGTGAAACCACATGTATGAGAAAAAGGATGATGGTTGAATAATATTTCAAACTCGATGAACTAAAGTGGATACTAACCTTATTCATTTATTGCAGGATTAAGCCTGGCATATTCGACGAAGACATGTTTGAGAGAATTGCAAGTCATCTATCAAACCTCTTTTTGCTTGATAAAGTACAAGTGTTTGCATCCAATGTTGATCAGAAACCAAGTATGGCCTAATACTATCTTAATGATATAGTTGAAGTTGCAAAAATGCTTCAACACCTCAAAAGCAACTGCATCATCATCAGCTACCTCCTAAAAAGCCAAGTCGTACAACCTCCCTTAAATTTGTCACTGTATAGTTAGTCATACTGCTTATCTACAAAAACTATTCAAAACTGACAACTCTTTCCGGAAAACCCATTAGAAAGTAATTTAATGGTAGCTAATATGAGTTTAGGCTACAAAAAAGTATTATTTCATGACCTTAAGGAATTCCATTATAGGTTTACTTGGTTCATACTAATCTATGGTATACATTGTTAGAATACTTGATATAGATTTCGGACCTCAAGGTGCAAGTGCATTTACATTATATAGATAATGGAGTCATTTAATCCCTGATTGCTTCCCAGTTCTTCATGTGTTTCTATTCTCGATGAAGTTCATTTGCTTGTTGATGTTGATGTGATTAAAAAATTTGGTGCTTGCCGAAAATTCTCTTTGTCAAGTCGATTCTTGCTTAACCCCATATCTCCAAAATTTTCTATGTAAAATACAATTCATGGCACAACGAAAATCTAAGTGTTTCTGCTGATAAAATATAAGTATGACGTACTTATCAGGAACTGCAATTTTGTTCTACTGTTTGACGTGTACTTTTTTCAAATTACTAGAGTTTCTTAGCAGTGCTAAGGATAGTAAAGTAGTAAACAACCTCCTTATCATGAAAATGTTCTCAAATAAATTCTAACTTGTTATAGTGCTATCTAGAATTTTGTTAGAAAACTAAGAGGTATGAATGTCAAAAGCATGTAGATTTTTCCTTTTGCATATGATGTTAAAGACAGAAAAATAGTGAAGTTCACCAATTTTTTTCATAGTGTTCATGTTACCTTGACCGGTAAAATGGGATGAGTACTTTGTGCAACTTTTTACTTCCTTTTTTATGCATGTTAGAGCTTCTTCAAAGGTTTTGATTATGATTTGGTTATTATTCAAGCTGGTGTTGGTGGCTATGGTGCTGCTCTTTGCGCCATCAAGAAAGTAAACCACCTTGTTCTAATTCTGTGGTAGATTGAGTTATATAGATGTTGGTCTTCGCTTCCTCTCTTAGTTGCAGAAGAAGACTTGTGAGAGCACCTCTGTTTTATTTTGTTAAGATGTATAATTTATGTTCAGCTGAATATTATCCCAGTATAATGCAAATAGTTGCGGCCGTGCTTGCACGGGCCAATCTCATCTAGTCATATGAAAAACGAGCAACTTACTTTCGAAACTTTGGATCTAATCTGACCCTATTGTTAAAAAAAAAACTCAATTGTATCATTTCTACTAACAAAGGCAGGTATTTTTACCATTTCACCTATGATTTATTCCGATCAAGGAAAGCTAACTTTGCCAATACAAAAATGTTAGATGACATACTTTTCCCCCTTGTAATTTGTTATAAACCATGAATCATGATTTCTATTTATTAATGTCAATCTTAGTTTTGTATGTTGTCAGTTTTGATTTTCAAGGTATTTCTGATTTATTACAGTATTTTTCATTTAAATAATGACAAAATAGCCTAATAGACATTTCTATTTGAACTGTTTTCACATCCCAGTCCTTATACTTTACGAGTTTTCATCTAGACACCTCCACTTGATCAAAACTAATTTTTTAAACCCCTCTGACCGTTGACCGAGCTTGACATGGACAACAACAACAACCCAACGAAATCTCACAAGTGGAGTCTGGGGAGGGTAGTGTGTATGCAGACCTTACCCCTACCTATAAAGGTAGAGAGGCTGTTTCCGAAAGACCCTCGGCTTAAGAACGTAAAAACAAAATTAAAAAAAAAGGAGCAATAGAGAAATAATAGCAACAACAATGTAATAAGACAGTGTAAGCAAATAATACAACGGATAATGACAGAGATCCAAGGAAATGAAACAACAAGAATAGTGTCAATCTCACTGCTAATACTGACATACCGTATATAAACAAGGGATTAGGAATAGGAAGGTACCCGACTAGTACAACTACTACTAGTAAGACACGACAAACTCTAGACTGTCTATCAACCCACCACCCTAATTTTCGACCTCCACACCTTTCTATCGAGGTCATGTCCTCGGTAAGCTGGAGCAGAGCCATGTCCTGCCTAATCACCTCACCCCAGTTCTTCTTAGGCCTCCCTCTACACCTCCTCTGACTCACCACTGGCAACCTCTCGCACCTCCTAACCGGGGGCATCGACATCTCTCCTCTTTACATGACCAAACCATCTCAGCCTCGATTCCCTCAACTTCTCTTCCACAGAGGCCAAACCCATTTTGTCCCTAATATATTCCTTCCTAATATTATCTTTTCTGGTATGCTCACACATCCATCGCAACATTCTCATTTCTTCTACTTTCATCTTTTGTGCATGGGATTTCTTGACTGGCCAACACTCGGCTCCATACAACATGGTCGGTCTAACTACTGCTTTGTAGAACTTGCCCTTAAGTCTAGGTGGCAACAAAACACCAGAAACAAGCCTCCATTTCAACCACCCCGCTCCTATACGGTGTGTGATATTCTCGTCGATCTCCCCATTTCTCTGTATAATCGACCCAAGATATTTAAAACTATCTCTCTTGGGGATGACTTGGGTATCAAGCTTCACGTCCACTTCTGGTTCATGCGTCCCAATACTGAACTTACACTCCACATATTCTGTTTTTGTCCTGCTCAACTTAAAACCTTTAGATTCTAGGGTCTGTCGCCACACCTCCAGCTTAGCATTAACCCCGCAGCGCGTCTCGTCAATAAGAGCTTGGGATGGACAAATTGCGTGTAATTCATGCATGCAAAGAGAGTGATACTACTAATTTTGAAGGATTAAAATCAGAAAAAAATGAAAAGCAATAAAGTTAAGAAATTAATCAAAAGTAAATTTTGACAACCCAATCTCCTCCCTCTCTCTGTGATGACCCAAAAAGTCATCTTTAAATTTAATAATTATTTCTGTGATCTAAGACCTCGAAAAGCACTATTTATCATTCATTGACTTGCGTGCGCAGTCAGTATAATTTTTCGGAAAGTTTTATATGAAAAATTGACTAAAATGTGAAATAGAGCCTTAAAACTCAACTAAGTTGACTTTGATCAACATTCTGAGCAAACAGACTCAGATCAGTATTTTGACAGTTCCAATAGGTCCGTATCGTGATTTGGGACTTGGGCGTATGCCCGAAATTTAATTTGGAGGTCCCTAGCTTGAATTATCGTCAGTTGGCGAAAACTAGAAGTTTAAAGGCTTAAAGATTTTAAAGTTTGACTATAAATTGACTTTTATTGATATCGGGGTTGGATTTGAGTTCTAAAATTTTTTATAGGTCTGTTATGTCATTTATGACTTGTCTGTCGAATTTGGTGAGAAACGGTGTTGATTTGACATGATTCAGATGTTCGGTTGTGAAAATAGAAGTTTTAAAGCTTTCTTAAAAATTTCATTTGATTTGGTGTCCGATTCGTAATTCTAGGTGTTAAATTGATGTTTTGATAGCGCGAGCGAGTTCATATGAGACTTTTGGACTTGTGTGCATGTTTGGTTTGGAGTCCCGATGGCTCGGGTGAGTTTCAGATGGTTAACAGATCAAAAATTTGGACTTGAACAACTACTGGAATTTTCTGATATCTGATTCTGTTTTCCTTCTACGCGATCGCGTGAATATGTTTACGATCGCGTAGGCTTAGTTGGGCAGTGGAGTTTTGTTCTATGCAATCGCATGGGGATATCCGCGATTACGTAGGGTTAATTGGGGGGTTGCTGAGTTTTGTTCTATGCGATCACGTGAAGAGGGATGCGATCGCGTAGCTCTGGGTGTTTGTGACTCACGAACATGTGATGAGGGCCGCGATCATGTAGAGTTGGAATCGTGTGCTTCGCGATCGCGTGGGCTAGTCCGCGATCGCGTAGGTCTGTGAAGTTGTGCATCGCGATCGTGTGAATGTGTCTGCGATCGCGTGGAGTTAATTTGGACAGTAGAAAAATTGTTCTTCGCGATCGCGTGTGAATGTTCGCGATAAGTAAAAATCTGGGCAAACAAAACTTAAGTTCTGAAAATGCGATTTCGACCCATTTTTCACCATTTTTGATTTTGAGCTCGGGTAAGACGATTTTTGGGCGATTTTTACGGGAAAACATTGGGGTAAGTGTTCCTTATCCTATATTGATTATATTTTATGATTCCATACTCATTTACATCATGAATCCGTGAATTTATGGAAGAAAAATTGGATTTTTATAAAATCTTCCAAAAATATAAAATGAAGATTTGAAAGTCAATCCGATGTCGGAATTCGATAATTTTTTTATCCGAAAAATTTATACATTCATATGGAATTAATTCCTATGATTCGTATTGAGTATATTGAATTGTTTATGACTAGATTTGAGGATTTCGGACACGAATTCATGAGGCAAAGGTTTATTGGATTCTTGAAATTTGGTTGCAAAGCGCGGTAAGTGTCGTGGTTAACCTTGACTTGAGAGAATAGAACCCTTGAATTATTTGTTATGTGAATTTCATGTGTAACAATGTATAGGCAAGGTGACAGGTGCCTATACTTTGTCAAATTAATTGTTTGCTTAATTATTTAAACATCTTAAATTATTTTAAGACACGAATTAATCGTTATAATAATTGTTTCACTCATATTCCTTGTCAAATATAAATTTTTAAATTCCTGCAATAATTGTTACATGCTTATTTGACTTATGTGTCTTAATTGCTATTTGACATTTAGCATATTAAATATTAAACTGTCTATTTTCTCCCTGATTTTCATAATTAATTGCTACTTGTCATTGTTTGTTTCATAAATAAATTATAATTATTGTATGCCTTGATGCTTAATAGTTTTTAGTGAATGTGGTATTTATTAAAGTATTTCTATTACATTTAATAGTTGTGTGTGTGTGTGTGTGTGTGTATATATATATATATATATATATATATATATATATATATATAGGGGATCGGGCTGCATGCCATAACAGATTTATTTAAAGTTTATATGGGGGAACGGGTTGCACGCTGCAACAGACTTATTTAAAAGTTTATATTAAGGGAACGGGTTGCACGCCGCAATGGAAACAAGTTGAGGGATTGTGACTGCTGAATTGATTTCAATTATTAATATTATTTACTGGTTTTACTACTATTTCCGTTATTATTATTGTTGTTATTACTATTATTGTGTACAGGTTAATGTAAGCGACCCGCCTTAGCCTCGTCACTACTTCGTCGAGGTTAGGCTCGGCACTTACCAGTACATGGGGTCGGTTGTACTGATACTACAATCTGCACTTCTTGTGCAGATTTCGGAGTTGGTCCTAGCGGCGTACCATAGACTTGCTCGGATTCAGCTACCAGTGGAGACTTGAGGTATAGCTGCACGACGTTCGTAGCTCTGAAGTCCCCTTTTATATTATCTCAGTTGTGTATTATATTTCAAACAGCTTGAATCTTATTCAGACCTTTATTTGTATTATTCTAGAAGCTCGTGCACTTGTGACTCCAGTTCTGGGATCGTATTTAGATATCACGATTATTATGGAATACTTACTTTATTTCAAACTTTATTTCCGCATTTATTTTCTTGTTATTAATTAATTCAAAATTTTGTTAAAAATGGCTAATTATATTCTAACGTTGGCTTGCCTAGAAAGTAAAATGTTAGGCGCCATCACGATCCCGGAGGTGAAAAATTCGGGTCATGATAGTTGGTATCAGAGCACTAGGTTACATAGGTCTCACGAGTCACGAGCAAGCTTAGTAGAGCCTGAAGGATTGGTACGGAGACGTCTGTACTTATCTCTCAGAGGGTATGAAGTTTAGGAACAATATCTCTTCTTTCTTATTCTATCGTGCGGTTTTATTCTATCGTCGATGATTGAACCATTCTATTCTTATTCTCTAGCAGATGGCGAGGACACGTAATACATCTACCGATGGACAGGGACCGGAGCCCCCGGTGGCAACTATGGCCAGAGGTAGAGGTCGAGGCCGATGTCGTGCTAGAGGCTGAAGCAGAGGCAAAGGTAGAGCTCAGTCTAGAGCTCGAGTAGAAACACCTGTTGTAGAACCTCAGGTAGATCTTCAGGAGGAGGTTCCAGTTCAGACTGTACCGGTTGGACCAGTTCAGGTTCCGGAAGGGTTCATAGCTACTCCAGTACTTTAGGACGCTCTAGTCCGTTTGGTGAGCCTAATGGAGGGTGTGGCCCAGAATGGTACATTTCTAGTGGCACTGGCCGTTTCACAGGCTGGGGGAGGAACACAAACTCCCACTACTCCCGCTCCGGAGCAGATGGCTCCCCATAATCAGGCTCCAGCAGTCCCGTCAGTTGGGGTAGTTCAGCCAATTGTTGCGGCACAAACCGGTGATAGGCATGTCATGCCTTTTGAGGCCTTATTGAGACTGGATAAGTTTACTAAGATCTTTCTGGTTCACTTTAGTGGTACACCTTCTGAGGACCCATATGATTATCTTGACCGCTGCTATGAGGTGCTGTGGAACATGGGTATAGTTGAGATCAATGGGGTCGATTTTGCTGTATTTTAGATGACGGGTTCTGCCAAGAGGTGGTGGAGAGATTATACACTGACCAAACCAGTTGGATCGCCTGCATTGACCTGGGAGCAGTTCTCACGGCTATTTCTAGAGAAGTTCCTCCCTATCATATTGTGAGAGGATTACCGCAGGCAATTTGAGCGTCTACAGCAGGGCAGTATGACTGTTACTCAGTATGAGTCCCGTTTTGTGGATCTAGCCCGTCATGCTCTCCTTTTACTTCCTACCGAGGGAGAGAGAGTGAGGGGGTTTATTGAGGGACTTACTCACCATATTAGGCTTCAGATGGCTAAGGAGATCGGAAGTGAGATTTTCTTTCAGGCGGCTGCTAATGTCGCGAAGAAGATCGAGATGGTTCTTGCACAAGAGAGAGGGCAGAGGTCTGATAAGAGGCCTCGTCAGTTCGGTGGTTTCAGTGGTGCCTCTTCTGGAGGCAGGGGTAATATTGGTAGGGTTCATCCCCCCATACCATTTTATTCAGCACTTCAGGCATCTCCAGGTGCTTCAGGGAATCACGGTGCTATTATGCCTTACTCTGGGAAGCCATCATTTAGTGCACATTCAGCTCCTATCAGTGCACCACCACTCCAGAGTCACTACAACGGTTATCCAACCCGTTCGGGTCAGCTTCAGCTTCAGCAGCCACAATATCAGGATGGGTGTTATGAGTGTGAGAACATTGGTCACATCAGAAGGTATTGCCCTAGGTTGTCGAGTAACAGATCTCGGTAGGATTCTCGTGCCATTATACCGGCACCGTTTGCTTCACCACTTGCTCAGCCAGCTAGAGGTAGGGGTCAGGCAGCTAGAGATGGAGGTTAGGCCGTTAGAGGTGGAGGCCAGCCAGTTAGAGGCCTTCCCAAAGACGCAGTTCAGAGTGGTGGGGCCCAACCTCGATTTTATGCTTTTCCAGCTAGGCCTGAGGCCAAGTCACCCAATGCCGTGATCACAGGTATTATTCTAGTTTGCCATAGAGATGCTTCAATTCTATTTGATCTAGGATCTACTTATTCCTATGTATCCTCCTATTTTTCTTCGTATTTGGTTGTGCCTCGTGATTCTCTAAGTGCTTCTGTATGTGTATCTACACCGGTGGGAGACTTTGTTGTAGTAGACCATGTCTATCGTTCGTGTGTGATTATTATTGGTAGTCTTGAGACTAGTGTGGATATTCTACTTCTTGATATGGTAGATTTTGATGTCATCTTGGGTATGGATTGGCTGTCACCTTATCATGCTATATTGGATTTTCATGCCAAGACGGTGCCCCTAGCCATGCCGGGGTTACCCTGGTTAGAGTGGAAAAGAACTCCTGGTCATTCTACCAGCAGGGTTATTTCTTATATGAAGGTTCGACGTATGGTCGAGAAAGGGTGTCTAGCCTATTTGGCTTATATTCGCGATTCCAATGCGGGTGTTCCTTCTATGTACTCAGTACCAGTTATTCGTGAATTTCCAGAAGTATTTCCTGCAGATTTGCCGGGGATGTTACCCGATAGAGATATTGATTTCTGTATTGATTTAGCTCCGGGCACTCAGCCCATTTCTATCCTACCATACCGTATGGACCCACTAGAGTTGAGAGAATTGAAAGAGCAGTTACAAGACTTGCTTGATCAGGGATTCATTAGACCCAGTATCTCGCCATGGGGTGCACCAATATTATTTGTTAAGAAGAAATAAGGTTCAATGCGAATGTGTATAGATTATCGGTAGTTGAACAAGGCCACTATCAAAAATAAATATCCGTTGCCAAGAATTGATGACTTATTTGATCAGCTTCAGGGTGCCAAGGTATTTTCGAAGATCGATTTGAGGTCTGGTTACCATCAGTTGAAGATTAGGGCATCTGATGTTCCTAAGACAGCTTTTCGGACTTGGTATGGGTATTACGCATTCCTAGTGATGTCATTTGGGCTGACAAATGCCCTAGCAGTATTTATGGATTTGATGAATCAGGTGTTCAAGCCCTATTTGGATTCTTTTGTGGTTTTATTCATTGATGATATCTTAATTTACTCCAGCAATCGAGAGGAGCATGAGCAGCATCTTCGGAGTGTGCTTCATAATTTGAAGAATAATCAGTTATATGCCAAATTTTCAAAATATGAATTTTGGTTAGACTCAATTGCCTTTTTGGGGCATGTTGTATCAACAGAAGGCATAAAGGTGGATCCTAAGAAGATTGAGGCTATTCAGAATTGGCCTAGACCTACTTCAGTTACAGATATCCATAGTTTCCTGGGTTTGGCAAGTTATTATCATCGGTTCATGGAAGGGTTTTCATCTATAGCAAGCACATTGACCAGACTGGCCCAGAAAGGTATCCCATTTAGATGGTTAGACGAGTGTGAGTTGAGATTTCAAAAGCTCAAGACTGCTTTGACTACGGCGCCAGTGTTGGTATTACCCACAGGTTCAGGATCTTACACGGTGTATTGTGATGCATCTAACATGGGCTTGGTGTAGTATTAATGCAATATGGAAGGATGATTGCATACGCGTCGCGGCAATTGAAAGTTCACGAGAAGAATTATCCTGTTCATGACTTAGAATTGGCAGCCATTATTCACGCGTTGAAGATTTGGAGGCATTACCTCTACGGTGTCTCGTGTGAGGTATTTACTAATCATCGTAGCCTTCAGTATCTGTTCAAACAAAAAGATCTCAATTTGAGGCAGAGAAGATGGTTGGAGTTGTTGAAAGACTATGATATCACCATTTTGTATCACCCCAGAAAGGCTAATGTGGTGGCCGATGCTTTCAGTAGAAAGGTTGTGAGTGTGGGCAGCCTTGGTTATATTTCAGTTGGTGAGAGACCATTAGCTGTAGACGTCCACACTTTGTCTAATCAATTCGTGAGGTTAGATGTTTCAGAGCCCAGTCAGATTTTAGCTTGCACAGTCGCTCGCTCTTCTTTATATGAGCGCATCAGAGGGCGGAAGTATGATGATCCTCATTTACTTGTCCTCAAGGACACGATGCAGCACGGTGATGCCAAACAGGTTGTTGTGGGGGAAGGTGGAGTTCTGCGAATGCATGGTAGTATTTGTGTGCCTAATGTTGATGGGCTTCGTGAATTAATTCTGGAAGAGGCCCACAGTTCCAGGTATTCTATTCACCCAGGTGCCGCCAAAATGTATCAAAATTTGCGGCAACATTATTGGTGGAGGAGAATGAATAAGGATATAGTTGCATATGTAGCTCGGTGTCTGAATTGTCAGCAAGTTAAGTACGAGCATCAGAGACCTGGTGGTTTGCTTCAAAAGTTAGAAATTCCTGAGTGGAAGTGGGAGCATATCACTATGGATTTTGTTGTTGGGATCCCACGGACTCAGAGAAAATTTGATGCAGTTTGGGTCATTGTGGACAGGTTGACCAAGTCAGCACATTTCATTCCGGTGGCAGTTACCTATTCTTCAGAGCGGTTAGCTGAAATTTACATTCGTGAGATTGTCCGCCTTCACGGTGTGCCTGTGTCTATTATTTCAGATCGAGGTAACAGTTTACCTCACACTTTTGGAGGGCTGTACATCGTGAGTTAGGTAGGGTTGAGTTGAGTATAACATTTCATCCACAGACAGACGGACAGTCAGAGCGCACTATTCAGATATTAGAAGATATGCTAGCGCTTGTGTTATAGACTTTAGAGGTTCTTGGGATCAATTCTTGCCACTTGTGGAGTTTGCTTCTAATAATAGCTACCAGTCGAGCATTCAAATGGCTCCATATGAGACTTTATACGGAAGGCGATATCGTTCGCTAGTTGGATGGTTTGAACTTGGAGAGGCTCGATTGTTGGGTACCGATTTGGTACAAGATGACTTGGATAAGGTCAAAGTTATTCATGATCGACTTCGCACAGCTCAGTCTAGGCAAAAGAGTTATGCTGGCCGTAAGGTTCGTGATATTTTATTCATGGTTGGAGAAAGAATATTGCTCCGGGTTTCACCTATGAAAGGTGTAATGAGGTTCGGAAGGAAGGGTAAGTTGAGCCCCAGGTATATTGGACCCTTTGAAATTCTTGAAAGGGTGGGTGAAGTAGCCTACAGGTTTGCATTACCACCTAGTTTATCAGCGCTTCATCCAGTGTTCTATGTGTCTATGCTTCGGAAATATCATGGTGATCTGTCCCATATGTTAGATTACAGCTTAATCCAATTGGACAAAGATTTGACTTATGAAGAGGAGCCAACAACTATTCTAGCCCGGCAGGTCCGACAGTTGAGGTCTAAGAGCTACCCTTCAGCTCGGGGGTAATGGAGAGGTCAGTCAGTAGAAGCATCTACCTGGGAGTCCGAGTTGGACATGCGGAGTAAATATCCACACCTTTTCACCAGCTCAGGTACTTTTTCTAACTCCGTTTGAGGACGAACGTTTGTTTTAGATGTGGAGAATGTGATGATCCGAAAGGTCATCTTTAAATTTAATAATTATTTCTATGATTTAAGACCTCGAAAAGCACTATTTATCATTTCTCTACTTGCGTGTGCAGCCTGTAAAATTTTTCGGAAAGTTTTATATGAAACATTGACTAAAATGTGAAATAGAGCCTTAAAACTCAACTGAGTTGACTTTGGTCAACATTCTGAGCAAACGGACTTTGATCAGTATTTTGACAGTTTCGGTATGTCCGCATCGTGATTTGGGACTTGGGCGTATGCCCGTAATTTAATTTAGAGGTCCCTAACTTTAATTATCGCCAGTTGACGAAAACTAGAAGCCTAAAGGCTTAAAGATTTCAAAGTTTGACTACAAATTGACTTTTATTGATATGGGGCTGGATTCAAGTTCTGAAAATTTTCATAGGTCCGTTATGTCATTTATGACTTGTCTGTCGAATTTGGTGAGAAACGAAGTTGATTTGATGTGATTCGGACGATCGGTTGTGAAAATAGAAGTTTTAAAGTTTTCTTTAAAATTTTATTTGATTTGGTGTCCGATTCGTAATTCTAGGTGTTAAATTGGTATTTTGATCGAGCGAGCGAGTTCGTATGAGGTTTTTGGACTTGTGTGCATGGTTGGTTTGGAGCCCCGAGGGCTCGGGTGAGTTTCAGATGGTTAACAGATCAAAAATTTGGACTTAAACAACTGCTGGAATTTTCTGATATCTGATTCTGTTTTCCTTCTACGCCATCACGTGAATGTGTCAGTGATCGCGTAGCTCTGGGAGTTTGTGACTCGCGAACGCATGATGAGGGCTGCGATCGCGTAGAGTTGGAATCGTGTGCTTCGCGATCACGTGGGCTAGTCCACGATCGCGTAGGTCTGTGAAGTTGTGCATCGCGATCGCGTGAATGTGTCTGCGATCGCGTAGAGTTAATTTGGGCAGTGGAAAAATTGTTCTTCACGATCGCGTGTGAAGGTTCGCGTTCGCGATGAATAAAAATCTGGGCAAACAGAACTTAAGTTCTGGAAATGGGATTTCGACCCATTATCCATCATTTTCGATTTTGAGCTCGGGTAAGATGATTTTTGGGCGATTTTCACGGAAACAAATTGGGGTAAGTGTTCCTTATCCTATATTGATTACATTTCATGATTCCATACTCATTTACATCATGAATCCGTGAATTTATGGAAGAAAAATCGGATTTTTATAAAATCTTTCAAAAATGTAAAATGAAGATTTGAAAGCCAATCCGATGTCGGAATTCGATAATTTTTGTATGGTTGAACTCGTACCGGAACGGATGTTCGGATTTCTTGAGTTTTTAGGGATTCGAGACGCGGATCCCACTGTTGATTTTTAAAATAAATTTTGAATTTTTATCCGAAAAATTTATAAATTCATATGGAATTAATTCCTACGATTCGTATTGAGTATATTGAATTGTTTATGACTAGATATGAGGATTTCGGACACGAATTCACGAGGCAAAGGTTTATTGGATTCTTGAAATTTGGTTGCAAAGCGAGGTAAGTGTCGTGGTTAACCTTGACTTGAGGGAATAGAATCCTTGAATTATTTGCTATGTGAATTTCATGTGTAACGATGTATAGGCAAGGTGACGGGTGCCTATACTTTGTCAAATTAATTATTTGCTTAATTATTTAAACATCTTAAATTGTTTTAAGAGACGAATTAATCGTTATAATAATTGTTTCACTCATATTCCTTGTCAAATATAAATTTTTGAATTCCTTCAATAATTGTTACATGCTTATTTGACTTATTTGTCTTAATTGATATTTGACATTTAGTTTATTAAATATTAAACTGCTTATTTTCTCCCTGATTTCCATAATTAATTGCTACTTGTCATTGTTTATTTCATAAATAAATTATAATTATTGTATGCCTTGATGCTTAATAGTTTCTTATTGAACGTGGTATTTATTGGAGTATTTCTATTACATTTAATAGTTGT
>AWOL01S0107900.1:2074-26855 GCA_000715115.1 Nicotiana otophora
TTTGATCATTTTTCAGAGGGTGGGGAAATTTATCAACTTGCTATTGATTCTATGAGAAAAAATTTTAAAAATATTTTTCCCTATTCCCCTTATTTACGGTGTTGCTGCATTGTTAAATCCTACTATGAAATTAGGAGGCCCTCAATTTTGGTATGAAACTGTTTATAATGGTTTAGCACTTGAAGATGATGAGTTGTCTAAACTTTCGAACGCAATAGCCTCAATTAAAATAAATGTTCAAATAATTTATAATACTTATCAAGTTGCATTAGATCATGCTAGACCAAATGTTTCAACTACTTCTTCTTCTAGTTCTCAATCATCTAAAAGAACTGCGGGAGTAAGAGCACTTAGTGCTTGGGCAGGGTTCAGGGGTTCTCAAGGTTCTAGTACTAGTGATTTTTCACAACTAAATGAGCTTGAAGTTTATTTGTCACAGGGAATTGAGGAAGTGAATCCCAACGACTCCTTTAATATTTTAGAATGGTGGAAGGACAAAAGAAAAATACTTTCCGATTCTTTCAAGGATGGCCCGAGACATTTTTACTATTCAAGCTTCAACAATGGCATCAGAGAGCGTTTTCAGTCAAGCAAGACTTCAACTCGGTGATTATAGAGCGTCTATGAGGGAGAGCTTGGAAAAATCAGTACTTTTCAGAGATTGGATCCGTTCGGAAAGAAGAAATTTTGGACTTGCTGAATCACAACCAGAGGTAGACGAAGCTTACGAAGAAATGCTAGCTGAACTTGCGGAGGATGATGCTTCGCCTGGAAGCAGTGATGGCCAAGCTTCTTTTCCGCCACCACCAACGAAAATTCCTCCGGACCTTGAAGGATTTATGAAATTTGTAAGAGATACCATGTAAATTAATATGTAACTTGTATTTTGGCACATCTTGATTAGTTTCTTTTTCTTCTCAATGGTGGTATTAACACCATGTTGTGCTCATTCCATAGGGGGGAGGAAGACTAAGAAAGATATTGTCATGATTTTTTAATATTATAATAAAATTATAACGCATTGCTTTGAATATCTCTTTAAAATATTTTTGTCTTTTTATATATCTTAAGCTGTATATATAGTATATTTTAAGATGTATACTATCGAATATGGCTTATATACTATGTAATTATATATAGTATAGTATATATAAGCTTATATATATATCAAATATAGCTTATATAATACTATACTATATATACATTTTAAGATATATATATATATATATATATATATATATATATATATATATATATATATATATATATATATATATATGTATATATGTGACAATTCTATAATATAATTTATAAATTGTCTTAGATATTTTTATTACCTTTTTTTTTCTCTAACTTGTATAAAAAAAATTTAAAAAATAGAAAGTATCTGTTGGGCACACTTAGGCCCGCTTGGGCCCGGGACCGGCCCACTTAATCCGGGATCGTTAGTTCGTGGTCCCGAGTCGGTTCCAACAAGAAGCCTGCGAAACCCGGGACCTCTTAGGACCTGCCCGCCTAGGACCGGCCCACTTAGGACCGGGCCCGCGAAATCCACTTAGGACCGGGCCCGACCTACATGCCACCCCTACTGGTATATAAGGAAGGTGAAGAGAGAGAAACTGGTGTATGCAACGTGACAAAAAATTATAATAATAACATTTCAAGTAATTGCAAAATGAACTCTTTGAAGATAAATAATAATAATAATAATAATAATAATAATAATAATAATAATAAGTTCAATCTTGTACTATTCGTTTTCTATCTAGTGAAAGGAAAATAATTAATTTAGAAATTAAAATAACATTAAACTGACCTCATCAGCAATAGAATCATGTTTCAAAGTTTTGGAGTTTTCTCATAATGGCTTCAAGAAATTGTCGAGTCACAAATCTAACTAATAGAGCAACGCAGATATAGTCCTTGTTCTTTCTCTTTTGCTGTTACAACAGTTGAATTATTATTGAAGAAAATGGAAAGGTTGGAGACTACAGGTGAAATTGAAGATTGGCACAACAGGCATTTTACAACGAAACTAGTAGCAGTTTTGGTCCCTCAAATATTGGTAATTTCTTATTTTTGTATCTGATTAAACTTATATTTAACCTTCAATTAATTAAAACATACATTTTTGATCCCTTTACTTATATATTCACAAATTTACCGTAATTATCAATTGTTCCATCACTTAATTACACATATGTTATGTTAAGCTTATAATATTGTTTCTTCATATTTGATAGTTATATATAGTTCCAAAAATAGTTCAAATATAATATATTTCTTACTTAAAAGGAAAAAAATCGCCCACTTCAATTAATTCAAGACCAAATGTGCTTATAGCCTGTTTGGCCAAGCTTCTCAAGAGGCCAAACGTTCTTTTTTTCTTCTCAAAAGAATTTTTTTTCCGTAACTTGAGGTGTTTGGCCAAGCCTTTTTAGGGAAAAAAGTATTTTTGGGAAGAAGCAGAAAAAAATAGTTTTTTCCCAAAAGCAGAAGCAATTTTGACTTTTTTTCTTACTAAAAATACCCTTAACAAAATATAATATATACCAAAATAACCGTTAAACTTAATACTTAGGATATTAATGTATAAATATTTCTTATTATTTTTAGGATAGCTTTCTAATATATAGTGACTTTAGGGGTGACTGCTTTTATATTTGTTAAATAATTTTAAATATATTTAACTTATATTAAAAGAATTAAGTACTTTTAAATTTTATTTTCATATTTTACTTAAATAAAATGAAAAGATTTAATTATTGCATGTAATAACAAATTTTTAAGATTATTTATTTACTTATAATATTAACTATTAAGTAAATCTATTCATGTCCTTATTCGTAATTTGATACTCAAAAGCACTTTCTGAAAAGTTTGGCCAAACATAAATTATTGTTCAAAAGTACTTTTCAGAGTGATTAGCCAAACACAATTGATTCTCTCTAAAAGTACTTTTTTCAAAAGCACTTCTCAAAATAAGCTGATTTCTCCAGCTTGGTCAAACGGGCTATTAGTTAGATATCACAAGTACTAAGTTAGAATTTATCAATAGCCAGAGGGACCGTAACTGTTATTATCCATAAAATAGGCATGTCGCTTATTTGAAAAGCGACTTATGCTAAAATTGAGCTATAAACCTTTAAAATATATAGTGGGACGACTTGAAATATTAGAAAGACTAAGGGGTCGTTTGGTATGAGGTATAAGGTGGGATAAGATGTATGATAAAATATTAAAAAGACTACGTAACCTAATGGTTCAAGACTACGAATGGAGGTATATGATTAATTAGGTCACTCCATTAATTAAGAATACAAGCAAAATTACATTTTACTCCTTTGATGAACTATCAATTATTCCAAAATTATCGATTAATGATCGAATGTTGAGATAAGTAGATAAAAATATTAATTGTTCAATGTTAGAAGAGATGTTTAATATTTTAAGTTAACTTAAAGAGTGAAACCTTAGACATTCAAGCCACCTTAAAGGAGTCTATCAAATTAATGTTTATATTTGGGTCTATTCTTTAGAAATGAGGCAATGATCAAAAAGGTCATTTTTTTATTGGAATTTTTGTGTCTTCTTCATCTTTTTAATAAAAAGTATAGTCTCACCAGATTTATGTTGCTTAAATCAGAAATCCATTAGTTATTTCACATGTTATAGAGGAATAATTTAGTTGAAATCAATTAAAAAAATAGCCTGATTTACAATTGCTAATTGAAAATTAGCCATAGTTTTCATGTGAACATAAAATTTGAACAGAAACACCCTTAAAAACAGAAAAATTCTAGCATAATATACTGGAAATTTATACCCAACAATTCCATAATCCAACATATTATGTTGAGATTTTTTGTGTTTTAGCTATGATTCTTTTGTTCGGATTTTATCTTCAACTTAAATAATGATTACTTTTCAATAACTTTACCAAAACCGTCTTGAGTAACCACCCTTAAAAATAGCTATGACATTCCATTTTGGCTAGTTAACTTGGTTCCACTAAAAATTATTAAGAAAATGAATTATGGGATTAGGGAGAAGGTTATTGCAAATATAAGGGGACTAGGTCCAAAATTCCATTTTGCCTCGGGAGAAGGTTTTTGCAAATATCAGGGAGGACTAGGTCCAAAATTCCATTTTGCCTATTCTCTATGATTTTTTTGCCAAAATTTTACTCCACTTGTTTTGTCCTTTCAACCGCTCATTATTTCCAAAATTCTCATTCAATTCTGTCCAACAAAATTTGAGGTTCTAATACGGTCAATGTCAACTGATCCAAGACTTGACCCTAACTAAATATGGCAAATTCGTTACATAAATGTAAAAGCAAAAACGTAGGTCTTATGTTGCTATCAGACACACAAATTTTGCGTTTAATATATAAATACTGAAAGTGAAACAGTGCATTTCAATTGAAATACAAGTTTAACTTTCAAATATTTAAGTTTCGAACGTTTTTAAGTGAAGTTTATGTCCAAATACAATTAAATAAAAAAAATCTCTTCTTCAAGAATTTGGTATTAAGAAGATTATTACTATCAACTTTCACAAACACTTTAACTTTGATTTTAAGTTTATTATTTTCAAACTCAACTTTATATTATGGATATACTTTGTTGCGTGAGATTCTCAAATCAACCTCGATTATTTGTTGTCGTCATTCAATTTTTTTCCTTGTCCAAAAAGAATAGTAATAAAGAGAAGGGCAAAAAATACCCATAACGTATGACAAATGGCTCACAAGCACCCTTCTTCCACCTTTTGATCTAAAAATACCCTAACCTTTGTTTTTGGCTCATTGATACCCCTCAAACTAGGCCTAAAATACCATGAGGTCGTTAGCTTGAGGGATATCCATGAGCCAAAAACAAAGATTAAGGGTATTTTTAGACCAAAAGGTGAAATAAGGGTATTTGTGAGCCATTTCTCATATGTTAGGGGGGTATTTTTGGCCCTTCTCCGTAATAAATAATAATACCAAGCTCTTTAATTCTGATAAATAGAATGACTATAATATAAAACACTTAACCTAAATTTGGGAGTATAAGTAATGCATGGATAATTTATACAATAAATTTATGTATTATTTATCCAAGATAGATTGTGGGATAACTACTATATGTAAATTTCACATAGTATAAATGATAAATGTGTGTATCGACTTTCTTCTTCAAAAAATAACAAATAAAAATAAAAAGAGAGCTCAACTTTCTTCATTTCCAAAGCTGCCCCTGCACAGAAACTCATACGAACTCGACAGAGTGTGATCTCTGAAAATGAGTCCACATTCTCTTTAAGCCTTTCCCAACTGAAGTCAGCTTCAATTTCAAGGTCAGTAAGTTTGATTTCCTCTTTTGGGGTTAAAGAATGAGTCAGATAAAGAACGAGTCAGAATATGTTACTACTAATTAATCTCCTCTTTTTTAATTGAATTCTTCTGGAAAAACTCTTGATTGGTTTCTGCGTCTTTAGTCTTTAGTTAATTCTTTTGAATATATATACTTCAATTTGTTGCAGGAGCTGAGCTTTTGAGCTACTTTTACTAAAATGGCAAGTTCTGGGAAAGAAGATCAAGATCAAAGGTACTGATGTTTCTTGTTTCTGTATGTAAACGCGCACACACACATAATTGCTTACTAGTACAACTGTTTTATATTACAAAAGCCCATTAAAGTTTTTTCCTGCAATTTGGAGATAAATAACACAAATAAATGGAATGAGAATGGGGACTGGGATATTAGATGTGGTGACTATATTTTGCTTTCGTGTTTCCTTTTCTTTGTTTTGAGTTTTGGTTAACTTCTAGTGCTTTTACTTTTATTTTTATCATTATTTTATTTTGTATATTATTAGTTTGAAGTGAGTTTACATGAAGTAACATGGCGAGTGAGGATTCGTATAGCCGATCCTAACTTATTTGGTACTGAGGCATAGTTGTTGTTGGTTCGGTTCTAGGCAGTGCAAAGGAAACAGTGAAATTGGAATCCATTGCTTTTGACTCGTCACATTTTGGAATACCGGATGTGTGAAAATGCTCATCATAGGAAGGAAGAAGTAATTATCTATATGAAGATTGTTACTCTAATATAACAAGGGGAATCTTTGTATCAGTTGATGTTTAGCTGGAAAAAGTTTTTTTTTTTTTGAGATTGTGGTTCTTTTTCTTAGTATTTGGATCTCTCAGTTATGAGGCCTATGTGTTTAGTTTGGATCTGCTGAGAAAATAGTTTAGCTGAAAATCCATCTTCTATAGGTTTAGTAATAGGTTAATTGAACTCCTAATAAATTTCTCTGTCTCATTTTTATGATATTCACAACCAGCACAGAAGAAACGATATGGCGATGAAGAGTCATTTTTAAACATAACTCTGTCATGTAAGAGGGTTGGGAAAATAACTACTTTGTGTTTTATCATGTTCTGACAGTTTCTGATTGGAGAACTGGATATTCTCAACTAAGATGTATGCCGTATGCCTTGTTGTTCTCTGAGATAGTATATTAAGCTGCTGCACCAGAGTAACTGCATACTTGAAAGAGTCATAACTTTTTTACTCTATTATTAATAACTAAAGGGGCTTCCTTCAAAAATCATTGATTATTATGTTTTCGAACTATAAACTAGTACCATGGAAGAAAGTACTTAATTATAATGATAATTTACGTTAAAAGAGTAATATTGTATCACGGGCTGTAGTTTAGGTCCGCTGGGATATATATGCTTGAAATTTAGTCCTTAATCTCTTAACTATAATCCTTGGACTGTAACCTTGAGTAAGTGTGATAGTTCTATGAAGATCAGCTAAGAGTGCAAGGCTCAATTGTTCAAATTACCACGCAATAAGAATCGATGAGTGTGTTAAGCTCTTTATGAGGTAAACACTAAAAATGGCCTCCCCGACTGAGAAAGGAAAAGAGAAATGCAGGGATTCCCAATTGGAGAAATAAGAAGAGATGGGGAATTTCATATCGATTTTCAATGCATAACAATCTGGACCAGTTACTTGTACAGATCCCGCTGCATCATCTTACATGTTATATTCCAATCAATTCGACAATTTAGTCCTTATGCTTTCAACTATGTTGATTGTTTTAGTTGAAGGAGTTAGCTAAGAATGGAAGGCTCAATTTTTCAACATACAATAAGACTCAATGAGAGTATAAAGCTTTAAGGTAAACTTCTGAAACGGCCCCCTTCTACTGAGAGAGTATAACAGAGGTTTGTGATATAAGGGAGGTGGGGAATCGGATATCAATTGTCAAGATATAGCAATCTGGACCAACTATTGTACAGATTCAGATCTCGTGGTTATTTTGAAATGCAGGACCTTCTGCCGTCCTTTTGCATGTTATATTCTAATAGTTTTGTCAAAATCACACATCATGGGATGGTATTATGTCCTTCTAACCTCAGTGTGTCAGATGTTACTTTCATGTAGATCTTAATATTTTTTTCATTCCTTAACCAGGAAAATCAATGGCATGGAAGATTCTAAAACAACAATTGAATTTCTCCGGGCGAGATTATTGGCTGAAAGATCTGTATCACAAACAGCAAGGCAGAGAGCTGATGAACTGTCACATAGGGTTAGTCCCTTTGTCGAATTCTCTTTAAGTACGCAAGCATATAACACCACAAATTGAGTCATTGCTCCCAACACAGCCCACACCTAGCTTACTCTTATTTTTCGATATCTAATTAATTCATTTCCACTTCCATAACTTTCCGCCCTTCAACAAAAGAAACAATCATTTCAATAAACTGCTTGCGTATGTTACAGGTCTCAGAGCTCGAAGAGCAGTTAAAGGCCGTGTCTCTACAAAGAAAGAAAGCTGAGAAGGCCACAGCAGCTGTTCTGTCCATATTAGAGAATCATGGAATAAATGATGCTTCAGAGGAATTCAGTTCAGGCTCTGATCAGGAAACAAGCTTATCCGACTCAAAAGATGCTGAAAATAAAAGAGAGGGAATGGAAATTTCGTCAAGTGTGAAAGAGAAAGAAGATGATGCGGACACATTTTCAAGTTCCGAGATTACATCTTCTCCATCAACTGCCAGAAGTTTGTCGTGGAAAAGTGACAAAGGTTCTTCGCATTATTTGGACAGGAGGAAATACACCGGTTCTAATAGGAGGAGATGTAACTTTGCACCGTCAACTGGCATCTCTTCTTCAAAACGGGTTGGTAAATCATGCCGACGGATAAGGCGCAGGGATACCAGGTCGCTCCATTTAGAATTACACGTCATATGAGTTTAAACAATTCCGTTAATTCTTTAAACACATTCTGTTAATACTTTTCATAAATTATTTGATACAAAAAACTTAAGGTTACGTGTTCAGCATTTACTCTTACAGTTTTATATACCTATACACAAACCGGACGAAAATACATGCATTCATATACATACACCTACATTCAACCAGCACATATATGATAACGATGCTCTTTTTTTTTTTTTGTTGGATAAATTACTTTAAAACATTACTCATTTTGCACCTATTCCTTTTATTGACCAGATCAGCTAGTGATGAGTTACAAAATAGTTCTGCTGAATGTGCCTCTGAGGCTCGCCCAAGTTCTTCTAACAATGGGCCTAAATCATTGACGGACGGTGCTGGTAACAGTGATGCAAATCAAGTGCAAGTGACTGCATCAGGTGTGTCAATAAATGGAATACGAGAAGATAAGAGTGATAAAGACATGGAAAGAGCTTTAAATCAGCAAGCGCAACTTATAGGGCAATATGAAGCTGAGGAGAAAGCCCAGAGAGAATGGGAAGAGAAGTACAGAGAGAGTAACAGCTATACACGGGTATATATTTATAGATTTCAGCTCATACACATTTCACATAATTCATCTTTTCATATTTGATAAGTAACTGGGTGAGATATTTCTCCTTTTTCTGTTAAGAGTGTTGGTAATATATATTATTTATTATCAAAATAATAAGAGAAATTATGATGGAGCTCTCCCTTTTCTGAAGATTTCTGTTAGCTCTACTCAGCCCCTTCTGTTACTGTATGTAATCTGGGAAGATAGACAATCTAGATTAGTTGTTCATGTTATGGCTAGTTATAGATGTGATTATATTCTAGCCCCAATCCGATTTTAGTTTTAATGTGATATCCAGATTTGCTGACTAAGTTTATCGGACTATATATTACTGATTTTAGCAACTTCTAGGATTGTAATTTGCATTGGGCTAGTGATATATTTGTTATTGTCATCTATCCAAGTTGAATGTAGTCACGGACAAATAGATTTTGTGATTTTAATTATATGACGTGATTGTGTGGTTCACTTGAATACATCTATCCTTTCCGCGTCAGTCTTTGATGTCATACTTTGGGTAAAATCCGTCAAGCACGTTTGTTATGCCCAGATGTGAAGACTGACTTGGGAAGATTTTACTGCTTCCAAAATGTTATACCACTTTTTCTAACCTTGGCTCCAAACCAGTGTCTGGTTAGGAGAACTAAAACAAATGAGCAACCAGCATTCCATAGAAGCAGTTGCAACAGAGATCATTCTGAAAGATGAATATGCTAGAAACTGAAGTGCTACTCATATTGCTATTTGCTGCTATTTGTGTTCTTGATCGGTTATCTTTGCTATAGTCTGGTTTTTACCTTCTGCACAGATCTTTTTCTGGAGAAGATAATGCACATGTTTGTTAAGGTGTGTCACAGTTAATCTCATTCCATTCATCTTTTGTGTACCACTCAGGATTCATGTGACCCTGGGAATTACTCGGACGTGACTGAAGAAAGAGATGACTTGAAGGCATCTCAGAAACCATGCTTAGCTGGAAGAACCGGTAAGCAAAATCATGCAAACAAGTATGGAGCAGCCGATATTCCTTCTACTGAGAAAAATGGAACTACAAACAGTTCTCCATCAACCCCACAAGTCAATATGGGCTGCTTGGAAGATAAAAAAAGCAACAGGATAGTTAAATCAGATTCCCCAGCATCAGAGTTTGCACGTCCGATGTCTAATGGGAATTATTTAGAAAATCACGGCCAGACACCTGCTTATAGTCACCATCAGTCTTTTCCTGTGACTCGGTCCGCCATGCACCCCGGAGTACGCACTACCTCGTATTCTGGAGGTAGCAGTTTGCAAGCAGGACAAGATTTTCAAAGAGGTTATGAGCTTGCCTTGGTGTCTCATAACACTTCGAATGTTGTAGGTTCTGTCTTGTGGGATCTCGAACAAGCTAAACTTTCATTGAGTCAACAAATCAACAGCTCACCGCCATTAAGAGCTGGATCTTCTACCATGACCATGGAACGATCTATTCCTACCACTAGAATTGAGGACAGATCAGAGATTCCGGCCGTTTTCAGAACGCCAACAAATTTTCAACTTGAAGCAACTACAGCTGCCAGCTACCAGGGATTGGCCTCGAGATTCAGTTCAGCAAACCATTCTCCTGAACCTACCACCTACAAATTCTCTACGAGTCCTTACATGGAGTCTCAATCAAATTCTATTACCGGAAATGGGTTTTCTTCCTTTTCCCCAAGACCATACCCAGAGGTCTCTTCTTCCGCTCCTTCGTATACGCCTATCTCTGAGATTACTTTAGATGCAGGCCTACCATCTTCAGTGAGGTTTAATCCTAACTCGAGTTCACATGTTCCCTTCTCTAGTATATTTACATACCCTACCTATCCCTCGTGCCCAGGCGTGGTGCCAAATTTATCCTCAGGTGAAGCATTCTCAAGAAACCTTCCAAGAAATGAGACAGGTATACCGCCCTCATTTTCCTTTTCAACCTTGTGCCCAGATGTAGTGCCAAAATTTTCGTCAGGTGAAGCGTTCTCGAGAAACTTTCCTAAGAATGAGAGAGGTATACCTCCATCATTTTCCGTCTCACGTTATGATGCTCACATCAGACAAAATATGTATAGTAGTTGATGTTGTTCATAGTGCAGATCTTGGTTAAGAGTCTCCATATATACCTCAAATATTTTGAGAAGAGTTTACATAGGTTATTGTTCTATAGTTTGTATATCATTTCTTTACTTGCCTTTTCTTAATCTCAGCTGAGTTAGGGGTCACAGAGAGACCTCAGCTATTTAATGCTGTTGTTGTATCCTAGATGTGTTGTAAATTGTCAGAAATAAATGAAATTTATCAGTATCTATCACAGATTGTTTTCATTCTTTTGATTTCCTTCTGTTCCCCTTTGCCTCAGGTCTTTTTCCACTTTTTTTTTTTAATTTCGTTTGTGAGGGTTGGAACTTTGGGGTGGGGTGGGGGTGGGGGGTTTGAGGCAGGGACATTTTGTTAATTGTCTAAAATTTCCTCTTGGGCGATGCTTGGTGAAGACGAAAAACTAACAGTTTAACTACTAAAGGTTAATAGTGTAAGAGGATTTTTACATTATTAGGTCACTTAAAAGATAACTACATGCAACTGCTCAGAATAAGTGAAACTAGTTACTTGAAAAATAAAGCAACTAACGTGTTATATTAGGTTAAATTGCAACAAATGTGTTAATATTTTTTACGTTGTGCATTGTTAAAAGATGGAAATCTCCAGGAAACGAAAAGGGAAAACGAGAACTTAAGAAAGGAAACAGAAACAAAAAAAGAAATGTGTTGTTTGAGTCTTTTTTTGACTAGTCAGCTTTGACTAAATCATCATAGTTCATTTGCTTGTCAAATTCAACTACACGTTTAGTAAGAAGAAAGCTTCCTTTGTCCCACTAATATATATATAGGGCCAAACAAACAAAATCATCCAAAAACAAAGCAAAAACTTCATTTTGAACAATAGAGAAAATGTCCACATATGATCACTTGAATTATAGCACAGAAACAAGAAACATGTTATCAGAAACAGGAACTAGTAAAACTGGAAATGATTTTGACTATGAACACAATATGAACGAAGATCGGCCTAATATGATTCGATGGAAGTCAGGAAAAATGGTTGATCCCAAACTGCTGGAACTCTTGGAATCATTTAGGCAACTCTATGTGAAAAGAAGGAAATTTTTCAAGGGAATCTTTCCTGTGAATTATGAAGAATCTGTGGAGGTGTTCAAGAAATTAGAGGTTGCTATAAAGAAGAACAAGAAGATGAAAAATCAAGCTACAGTTAAGAGAAGCTTGAGCTTTGGAGATGAGTCTAATATAAGACTTGAACGGTTCAAGATTAAGACTCCTATTGTCATAGTTGCTGGACCAAATGGTCAAGGTAGTCAAAATGGCCAAGACAATAATGGTTCCAATAATTCTGGCTAGACCTTCCTGACCCGAGGGTCTATCGGAAATAGTTTCTCTACTTTCACAAGGTAGGAGTAAGATTGTGCATACACTATCCTCCTCAGATCCGACTTGTGGTCCTACATTGGGTTTGTGGTTGTTGTAATTCTGGCTAGACCAAGAAAAAATATTACCGTAGCAACGGAAGCCAGAATTTCATCAACGAGATTTAAAATTATGTTGATGTGGTAGTGGAACCAATAACCCATATATAACAATTTTGAATTTTTTTTTGCCTCTATAATAGAAGTTTCCTTGTACATCTAATTTTCCGGCTAAGGAAATTCAACTGAACATCTTTCGCCAATGAAACTCCGGCCACTGGAACAAAAAAAGAACCTCAAATAATCTTTTAAGTATCTTGTGATTTAATTTGTTGATTATCTTCCGGTTTCAACAGCTTAGCCATTTGATCATTACTGCATTGATATGTGATTAGGGGGTTGTTTTTTTCTTTTACCCACTTTGTATATTCTTTATCAATTTGAATATTTATAAAAAGCTTTGCATGATTATATTTTAATTTGGAAATGACATTATAAGATTAGTTCAAGCTAGGTGTACATGAGCTTTTTGTGTATATAGTTTGTTTCCCTTTCTTTTTTTTTCTTCCAAAAGTCCACCGTTGCTGGATTGTGAGGTTTAGACTTGACCCCGACCTATAGATTATCAATAAAGATTAGTATATGGAGGAGGATATATACCATAGCCTCCAAACTACAATGAAGAGTGATATTAATCATACTTATGATCATATGAAAGTAGAAAATTTCCTAACTTGGGACATTAACTCCATTACATTCTGATTGCAATAAGCTCCGCAAAAGGAAGCAATACATACAGTTACCACCACTATACATTAGAAGTATCTATTGTTTGCATCATTAAAAATAAAATGGTTCTTCCTTGGTTTTATTCTGAAATTTGGAATGCCCTCTTTATCCAATCTCACTATTGACTTCACCCGTTTCCGGTAAAGAATTACTTCCATCAAAAGTAAATTGATCCTTCAAGCATTCTCCATAATTGGCGAGTTGATCAGCAGCTATATTGCCTTCTCTATAAATATGGACAAACTCAAAATTAGCAGTAGAGAGCTGGATAATCTGATCAATAATATACTGGATCTTCCAAGGTGATTTTATTTTATTTTTAATCACATCAATAATCAACTGGGAGTCCGATTCCACAACCACAAAGAGAAAACCTCTACTAATGCACAACTTCATACCCACAACAGGGCTTTTGCCTCAGCCAGGTTGTTACTCACGTGACTATTATATTCAGCATAAGCCATAACACAAACTCCTATATTATCTCTGATGATACCCCCTCCTCCAGAACTTCCCGGATTGCCTTTACAACAACCATAATATTCAACTTCAACCTTCCAATATCAGGCTTCTTCCATATAACAATTTGACTACTGATTGATTGCTTTGCATTTTCAACTGCATAAGAAAGCTCATTCCAAGCTAGAGGTAATTGTTGTCTAGGAAATTATCTATTTAGTAACATTCTCATGACCTTACAAATCTACCGCATGATTATTCTACCAGATATATGAATATTCTCATATCTAGCAGCACACCTTCTCTTTCAAATTTTTCAACATATAAATATTGGAAGGCACTGAAATACCACAACATATACACCATTTTTAGCCTTGGTTAACCACCAAGACATAAGAGCCTGCATAATGTTACCATGTCTAATCACAATACCACAACTTTGAGCAAAAACAAAATCATACATGTATAGCAATCTAGCTTTGACAAAATAGGTGCAAAATAGTCTCATCCTAATGGTTAGGGCAACAAGAACACCTGGAAGGAATCATTATATTAAATTTTTGAATAGCTTCATCAACTGGAAGTCTTTTCTGGATCAACCTCAATATGAAAAAAGATATTTTAAAAGGAATGTTTTGATGCCAAATCATGTTAGAAGTGAAGGAACTAGCCCTATGTTTCCTCATATGTTACCAAGCATATTTGCATGAAAATATACATGTAGCATTAACAGTCCATACTGCCAGTCTTCTCTACCGTCATGGATCTCAATTAATTGAATAATAGTGACAATATACTCCGGGAGAATATCTCTGAGTTTGGTGACATTCCATGTCCCTCCCATAATGAAACTAGTCACGAGAATATTTTTAGGGGTATTTTGATATTGAATAACATTGGCCAATGCACCCCTACCAGTCCAGTTGTCCTACCAGAAGTACATTAGACCGTTGCTAATCCTCCATAAGATGAATTTTTCAGCTTCAACCATAACATCCATCAATCTCTTCCATGTGTGGGACTTTCCATAAGACCAATTCCTCTGCACAGGATGTTTCCTCTTGCAGTATTTTGCTTCCAGGAATTCCTTGAGAAGACTCTTTTTAGCTCTGAAATTCTACCAAGCCTTAGCAGCGAAAATATTACAAAAATCATATAGAGATCGAAATCCAGCCCATCCTTCCTGATAAGGAAAGCATAATTCATTCCAAGATTTCCAGTGAGTCTTGTTTTTGTCGTTATCCTTACCCCAGAAGAAATTAGCAATAACTTTCTCAATCTGAGCTATAACAGTTTTAGGAGGGTAGAGGGCAGCTAACAAGTGGAGAGGGAGAGAGTGAAGGACTGACTTGATAAGAACTGCTTTACCACCAAAGGATAAAAACTTTCCTTGTCATCCTTGCATTCTGTTGGAGACTTTGGCAACCATGCTATTGAAGTGAACCACTATTTTCCTTCCAAAATAAATAGGGCATCCCAAATATTGCATTGGAAATAAAGCTGATTAAAGCTAGTAATGTTAGCCACATCACTAATATAGTCTTCAGAATAGTTGGAAGATACGTAGAAGCCTGATTTACTCTTATTCACCATTTGATTAGAGACACACTCATATAGATCCAATTTAGTCATTATCATCTTCAAGGAAATATGGTCACCTGAAGAGAACAAAATAGTATCATTTTCATAACACAAATAAGTAATCAGAGGGCCCTTACTCTCAGTTGTATAAGGGATGAATCCTTCTTCATGTAACTTATTCAATAGTTTGGTTAAAAACTCAGCACCAATGACAAAAAGTGAAGGTGAAAGAGGATCACCCAGCTTAATACCTCTGCTAGACTTAAAGAATCCTTTTCTAGAGCCATTTAGATTAATAGAATACCAAACATTTGATATAAGTCTCCAAACTCTGTCAATCCATATCTCAGAAAGCCCTATATTTCCTAGTACCAAACAAAGGTAATCCCGGTCTACTCTATCATAAGCCTTAGCCATATCCAATTTAATGACAACATTATCGATCTGAGGAGATTGGTTGATATTGTGGACCATTTCCTGGGTCAAGATGTTATCAGTAATGGATCTGCCTTTGATGAATCCAATTTGATATGGAGAAACTAGTTTGTGCATCAGAGGACTAACTCTATGATTCATCAGCTTAGAAATAATTTTGCAGGAGAAATTACTAAGGCTGGCTAGCCTTAGTTCAGTGAGCTTCTGGGGACATTCAACTTTAGGAATCATACTGGGGCAAGTATGAGTGAAGGACCTCGGTAACTGAGTTCCTGCAAAAACATCAAGCATAATTAGTAATAAGTCATTCTTGATTATCTCCCAACATGAGTGTTAGAACTTTCCAGATACTCCATCAGGTCCAGGAGCACTATGAGTACTCATAGAGAATACAATTTCTATTAATTCATCCATAGTTGGGGGTGTTGTTAGCCTTTTGTTATCAACATCACCAATAATCTTTGATATACAATTCAAGCTAGATAAATCCCTCTGTTGAGTCTCTTTTGTAAATTGCTTCTCGAAAAAATCAATAGCTTCCTGAGCAATATTATCATCACCCTCAATCCAAGAACCATCCTCTTTCTTCATCTTTGTCAAGGTAAGTCTCCTTCTTTTGCCTTTAACAATAGAATGAAAGAACTTGGAGTTAATTTCCTCTTCAACAAACCATTTAATACCAGATTTTTGTCTCCAAAATGCTTCTTCCTTCTTAAAAACTCGAATTAGTTCTGCATTGGCCTTGTTGAGGGCAGCTCTATTAGTATCAGAAATATCAGTTATAGAATTGGCTTCCAATTCAGCAACCTTGTCCTTCATTGATTTTCTAATATCAAAGATGTTTCCTACTGTGTTTCTAGACCATTCAGAGAGCTTTCTGCAAGTGTTTTTAAGTTTAAGATGAAACTTCCATAGTGGAGATCCCTGCACTTCTTCATTCCAAGCTTGTTCAACCACATTCCTAAAATCAGGTTCCTCAGTCCAAAAATCTAAGAACCTAAAATATTTAATATGATCCCTTGTGTTAGACTTGGCTATGATCAAGAGAGGAGAATGGTTAGAACCAGTTCTAATCAAATGGTTAACATTAGTAGAGTCAAAGATATTCAACCATTCATGATTCACCAGAGCTCTATCTAGTCTTTGCCAAACTCTTTTATCTGGACTCCACCCATTACATCAAGTAAATATAGACCCAGTATAACCAACATCTAGGACTTCGCAATCCATGATTTACTGAATAAAATCAAAGCTCTTGGACATTCTATGAGGAGAACATCCCTTTTTCTCTGCAGGGTCAATGATTCAGTTAAAATATCCTACAATTAGCCAAGGCATATTATAATTATCAGAAATAAATCTGAGCTTGTCCCATAGATCCTCTCTGAGAGTGACCTCACACTTAGCATAAACAAAAGAAATAATAAGTGAAACTCCATTTATTTTTAATCTGCAAGTGACTTGCTGCTCATCCTCATCTACAATGTTTCACTCTAGACTATTATCCCAGAAGATCCAAATCTGGATATTGTAGTTAGAAAAGGCATCTTGATACCCCAAGCACCTTTTGAACTTATCCAACTTGTTTGCTTCGTAGAAAGGTTCAGAAAGAGCAATAATTAGTAACTTTTCAGGCATGATAAGTTGTTTAAGTCTCTCAAGAGCACCATTAGACTTGATGCTCCTAATGTTCTAGTAGAGCAACTTAAACATGATCATTAAATTTGGTATTTCGACCCTTTGCAAGCTTTTGCTTTTTTTGTCTACCTCCCCTTATTCTAGTTAATGTTCTGCCACCCTACTGTTTCCACCTCCCCTTTCTCTGCCTCTAGGAGATAAGTGCCCAGTATTTATGATTTCATCAAAAGCTGCTGTAACAGCAACTTCCACCAAGGACTGCGGACAAAAGGTGTCAACCAATGTATCGGCATGCTCATCACTGTTTGTCTCTTCACTTTGGACACTAGAATAATCCTCACTGGTCTTTGAAGTCGTCTTATTATCATAATTCATATCATATAAACTATTATCATCTCCTGTGAGGGACTCTGATTGTTCTCCGGGTTTGAAATGATAATCTTCTTCCTTTGTGTGATCCTCCTCAAGACTTGTGCCACTGATGAGTTTTAAATAATTTTCTTGAGCTTCACCAAGAACAATAAGATGGTTTAATTTCTTGCTCTGTGTCTGCATGCTCAATTGAGTGTCCATTTCCTCTGGAATAGTCGCTATTTCATTATTACTTTGAGTAATCGTCGCTATTTCATTATTATTTGAGTTGATTTTTAGTTCTATCTCCTTTGTACCAGCTCTTCTTTGTTACTCTCTACAATATCACCTGATTCAAAATCTACTTGTATCGATATTTGATCGTGCCCTTTTTGTGTCAAGTCTTCCTGTTGATATTTGGCCTGGCTCCATTTGTATCAAGTCTTTTTAATGCCACTTACATCATTCTTCCCACGGTTAGTGACATATAATTAATTTGCAGGTTTTGTAATTTTTTTGTCAATGATAAGTGGGGATTTTGACTACTTATTAGCACCTTTTAACTTTTGTTTTAGTTTAAAAGCATTGAATTGTGTGCTCGAAACTAATGAAATTGTGCAAAACTGTAGAAATACTGGAAGTTGGGCTCCCAAGATAAAATTCTCCTAAAAAAGTAGCAGTATAAGCGTAAAGCAATGAAGGGCATAGAAGCACAAAATGTGCGGTCCCCAGAAGGAATTCTGCGATCGTAGAAGAAATTGCAGACCGCAGAATTCCATCTGCGCCCCAAGCAAAGAAGGAAAAATCTATAGATAATTGTGCAAATTGCGGACCGCACATGAATTGTGCATCTGCAAAAGCTGGGCTAGGAGTCAAGATCAGAGAGTATGCTAATTACCAAGTCCATTACCTCAGTAAATTACGGGCCGTAAAATATTTGTGCGGCCATAGAAGATTGCATTGCGGACGCAACCCTAACATAGTGGACCACAGAAGATTGTCTTACGACCGCAGTTCTAAATATGCGGACCATAGAAAAGTTGCTTCGCGGCCACAATTCAGAATTATACGGTCACAGAACTCCAGCTCCTATCAGATGAAGAAATCTGCGGACCGCACATAGAATTGTGCGGCCGCCGAACCTCCCGACAGGTATTTTTGTCTGAGATTTTTAGCCTTGAATAAATAGACGAGTTTCACAAAATTAGGTCAAGTTTGAACATCTGCAATTGATGTAGCCATTTTTCTTTGCCATTTTTGGAAGTTTACTTTGCTTTGGTGTATTTTACAGTAGATTTAATCATTATAAGCTTTCATTATGAATTTAATTAGTCTTTCTTCTTCATTTTCTTCAAACCCAAGTATGAGTAGCTAGATTTTTACTAGGGTTGTGACCCAATCCTAGTGTGTAAACCTTATGGGTATTTAATTTAGTGTTTGTTTATGATTGGGTGTATATTATTTAGCTTAGTTCATACTTTAATTTGAGGAATTAATGGTTGTAAACATTAGTCCATGGCTATTTGACTTAGTCTCTTCTTGAGAAAGAGAGACCTAGTCTAGGATGACTTGGCTAACAAGGAATTAGGTCAATTGAGAGATTGATTTACCCACTTAAAGGGTTCAACCTAGAGATAGTAATAACCCGACTTGAACTTTTATCAGCTGTTTTGTGTGATACCCATTTGATCTTGAGAAAGCTAAATTGGGCAAAACCACTCTACGATCGAGAGATAGTGAGTGGGTAATTTAGAGTTAATAGCTATAATACACCCCAGTCAACAAAATAAGCATTAAAGTCTTTATCTTATTAGGCAAACACCTAGGTAATGGTCACAGTCCTAGGCTTTTTATCAATTTGGAAAATCCCCCAAAACAATTATCTCTAGTCCTCTTTCTTTATTTTGCAATCAATAGAATCAAGTTAGAAATAGAAAACCAATCTTTTAGTAAAATTTCAATCTCGATAATTCAATCACGCACATTGAAATATATACCCTTAACTTCCATCTTAGCTCCCAGTGGATTTGACCCTGACTCTTAGTTAGGTTTCTACAATTGCAAACGACTATTCCATACCTCTTTTGAGATGTGCATTTAGACGCGATCAATTTTTGGTGCCGTTGCCGGGGAGTTAAAAACGATGTTAGCTATATATTTGGGTGTGTTTTTGGAGTATCTTCTTTTCCTTCCGTGTTACTTACCTATTTGAGAAATCATAGGTACAACCATGGCAAACAATGAGCTCGAAAATATTGCTTTGGGGGATCTGGACGTTGAGGATGACCAAGTGGATGAGGTTCCTCTTGAACCTCAAGCCAATAGAAGAGGTCGAGTGCATCATCACAATGTTCTCGTTCTACCCCCACCTCCACCACGAGCGGCTCCACACCGGGTATGACCCAATGAAGTATATGCAATTGCAACAGTCCATCCCCGTATTAGAGCGAGCAACTTTCAAATCACCAACGTGATTCTCACTTTGCTAGAGCAACGAGGTTTCTTCACCGGTGCTCCAAGTCAAAATGCATACAAACATTTGAAGGGGTTTGTGGACATTTTTTGGGGGAGCAAACAAACAAATGTCTCTGAGGATGCATTGAGGCTAAGGCTTTTTCCCTTCTCTCTACGGGAGAAAGCTTTAGATTGGTTGGAACGTTTGCCGAACTATTCCATTCACACTTGGGATAAGATAGCAGAAAAGTTTATTTCTAAGTTCTTCTCTCCTGGGCACATGGCTACACTTCGAGATGAAATTTTAGCGTTTAAGAAAGAGCCGAATGAACCACTACACGAGATATGGGAATGCTATAGAACAATGGTTAAGGAATGTCCCAACAACGATATGACGGAGAACATGATTCAACAAACTTTCTATCGTGGGATCAGCACAACCAACCAATGTGTATTAAATCAACTTGCCGGTAGGAATTTCATGACTATGCCTTATACGGAGGCATGTGAGATTTTAGATGAAATGGCGGAAACATTATCTGCATGGAAATCTCGGGCTAATGTTCCACAAGGTGATCCTAACATGATCCACCTTCACAAAACGTTGCATGACCATGGGCAAGCCATAGCTGAATTGACTACTACCATGAATTAACTAGCAAAGGCTCAACTTCAACAAGTGCAAAATCCTAAACAAGTCAATGTCATGGAGGGAGTGAACATGATAGTGAACAAGAGGAGAACCAAAGGTCCACAAGTGCAACATCGAGTGGATAATTTTGTGCAAGAGGATAGTGGTTTTGATCAAGATGATTCTTACAATGACCAAGAAGAGGAGGTGCAATATGTGAACAACTTTCAAGGGCAATGTAACAACTTCCAAGGCCCAAACCAATAAGAATGGCGACCTCAAAACAATCAAGGCAACTGGAATTCTAACAACCATGGAAATTGGAGTGGTGAAAACAATCAAGAGAATTGGCATAGCAACAACAATCAAGGAAATTGGAGTGGCAATAATCAAGGAAATTTGGGGGGGGAGGGGTAACAATCAAGGTGGTTGGAACAATAATCAAGGCAATCAGGGGTCACGTTTTGAAAGGCCCACGATATATCAACAACCGAACAACCCACCTCTTTATCCTTCCCATGGTCCTGGTCCTAGTTCTTTAACTAATAAGATGGAGCATATTGAGAACATGTTCAAGCAAATGATGGAAAAGAATGCCGATTCGGATGCCCAACTTGCCTCACACAATACATCGATCCGTAACTTAGAAGTGCAAATAGGGAAACTCTCTCAAGCTCTAAATTCTCGTCCTAAGGGGGCACTACCAAGTGGCACAGTGGTAAACCCAAAGGGTGGAAAGAACACGGGGCGTGCCATGGCCGTTACTACAAGAAGTGGAAGAGGTGAGAATGCACCCACCTCAAGTCAAAAATAACTTGTGGATGATGAGCAGGTGGAACAAGAAGAAGAGACCCCGAATAATGTGGTGCAAGCAAATTATGAGGTTCGTATTGATATTGATGATAGTGTGGAAGATACTCAACAGGAGGTGAACTCGTCTAGGGATCACATTATTGACATACCAGAACCGAGAGTGTGAAAGGCTAAGGCACCATTGCCTAAGCCTCCAACTACATACCCTCATAAACTTGCAAAACAAAATGGTGAGAATCAATTCAAAAAGTTCATTCAAATGATGAAGAGTCTCTCAATCAATGTGCCATTAGTTGAAGATTTGGAACAAATGCCCGGTTATGCAAAGTTTATGAAGGATCTTGTTACAAAGAAGAGGTCAATGAATTTTGAAACAATCAAATTCACACATTAAGTGAGTGCAATTGTGCATTCGATGTCTCCTAAGTTGGACGATCCCGGTGCTTTCACAATTCCTTGTACAATTGGAAGTGCCGAGTTTGCTAAAGCTCTTTGTAATCTTGGGGCGAGTATTAATTTGATTCCCTATTCGTTTTTCAAGACCTTGGGAATTGGGCAACCAAGATCCACCTCTATGAGATTTGCAAATGGCCGATCGGACCATGAAGAGACCTTTGGGAGTGATTGTAGAGTCTTAGTTTGTGTTGATAAATTCATTCTTCCGGCAAATTTTGTCATTCTAGATTGTGAAGTTGATTATAAGGTGCCAATTATTCTTGGAAGACCTTTCCTTGATATAGGGAAGGCTCTTTGTGATGTTGAAGCCGGAGAACTCATTTTCCGGGTGAGAGATGAAAAAGTGGTATTCCATGTATGCAAGTCCATGCGGCAACCAAATAGCAACGAGGTGTGTTCTTTTGTGGACTTGGTGACCGATGTTATCGTTGATGATACAAGTGCCACAATCAATATTGGTGATATATTGGAGGCCGTCTTGCTCAACTTTGATGATGACGATATGGATGGCTTCATGAAATGTGTGAACTCTTTGCAAGGAATGGGGTCGTACAATTACGCACCCCGAAAACTATCTTTAGATTTTAAAATAGGAAAACTCCTCCTACAAAGCCTTCCATTGAAGATCCTCCTACCTTGGAGTAGAATCCATTGCCTCCACATCTTCGGTATGAATTTCTTGGACCTTGTTCTACTTTACCAGTTCTTCATTCCTATTGTTTGACTAACGTACATGTAGATTCTACATTGGCAGTGCTATAAAAGAGGAAGAAGGATATTGGATGAATATTGGCAGATATTCGGGGGATAAGCCCCGCATTTTGCATGCATAAGATCAACTTGGAGGAAGGTTCCAAACCAACTATTGAACATCAAAGGAGGCTAAATGAGGCTATGCAAGAAGTTGTCAAAAAGAATATTATCAGGTGGTTGGATGTCGTGGTTGTCTACCCCATTTTCGATAGTTCGTGGACTTCTTCAGTTCAATGTGTCCTAAAGAAGGGGGGCATGACGGTGGTCACCAATGACAAGAATGAATTGATTTCTATAGGAATGGTAACCAGTTAAAGAGTGTGTATGGACTATCGCAAGCTCAACAAAGTCACAAGGAAGGATCATTTTCCACTTCCCTTCCTAGACCAAATGCTTGATAGGTTGGCCGGCCATGCTTTCTATTGCTTTCTTGATGGGTATTCGAATGGCAACCAAATCCTTATTGCTCCAGAGGATCAAGAGAAAATAACTTTTACATGTCCTTATGGTACTTTCGCCTTCAAGCGGATGCCATTTGGTTTGTGTAATGCACCGACGACTTTTCAAAGGTGTATGATGGATATCTTCATGGACATGGTAGAGGACTACCTTGAAGTTTTCATGGATGACTTCTTGATGGTTGGGGATTCATTTGATGACTGTCTTGCAAATTTAGATAAAGTGTTGGCAAGATGTGAAGAAACGAATTTGGTGCTCAATTGGGAGAAGTGTCATTTCATGGTCGAGGAAGGCATTGTCCTTGGCCACAAAATCTCAAAGAATGGAATTGAAATCGACAAGGAAACGATTGAGGTAATTTCTAAACTTTCACCTCCAACTTCAGCGAAAGGTGTGCAGAGTTTCTTAGGCCACGTGGGGTTTTACCAGCATTGTATCAAAGATTTCTCTATGGTGGCGAAACCGTTGTGAAAGCAGCTTGAGAAAGATGCTAAGTTTAACTTCAATGATGATTGCATGAGAGCCTTTGAATTTTTAAAGTTCAAGTTGACAACCACTCCCTTCATCACTACTCCAAATTAGAGTGTCCCCTTTGAACTCATGTGTGATGCTAGTGATGTAGCGGTTGGGGCTGTTTTGGAGCAACGCATCAACAAGATTTTTCATTTGGTCTATTATGCTAGTAAGACCATGAATAGTGCCCAATTCAACTATACCGTTACGGATAAAGAGCTCCTTGCCATTGTATTTGCAATTGAGAAGTTCCACCCGTACTTGATGGGTGCGAAAGTTGTTGTCAACACGGATCATGCAGCACTTCGTTATCTTATGAGCAAGAAAGATTCCAAAGCTTGGTTGATGAGATGGCTTCTTTTATTGCAAGAGTTTGATATTGACATCCAAGATAGAAAAGGGAGTGAAAATCAAGTGGCGGACTACTTGTCTCGTTTGGAGGAGGAGGGGAGGCCGCATGATGGCCTTGAAATCAATGACTCCTTCCCCGATTAGCAACTCTTGTCCATTTCGATGAAGGAGGTGCCATGGTTCGCGGATCTAGCAAATTTCCTTGTGTGTAGTATCATCCCGGATGAGTTCTCTTCAAACCAAATAAAGAAGCTCAAACAGGATTATCAAGATTATTATTGGGACGAACCATACCTTTTTCGGATTTGTACGGATGGGGTGATTAGAATATGTGTACCGGAAGAAGAGCAATGTGAAATTCTTGGAGCTTGTCATTCTTCGCCGTATGGTGGTCACCATGATGGATCAAGAATAACGGCCAAAGTGCAAAGTTGCGGTTTCTATTGGCCCACTCTTTACAAGGATGCAAGTGATTTAGTAAAAAGATGTGATGAATGTCAAAGGGTAGGTGGAATCTCAAAGAAAAATAAAATGCCCCCCACCACCATTTCGGAGATTGATATTTTCGATATGTGTGGTATTGACTTCATGGGTACGTTTGTGAGTTCCTGTGGAAATACCTACATCTTGGTCACGGTTGATTATATGTCTAAATGGGTTGAGGCCATTTCTCTACTAACAATGAGGCGAGAAGTGTCGTGGCGTTCTTGAAAAAGAATATTTTCACAAGGTTTGGTACTCCGCAGGCTATTATAAGCAATAGG